>JAABOM020062322.1:0-10339 GCA_011800125.2 Solanum clarkiae | reverse complement strand
TGAGAGATGAGTATGGACCCTTGGGGATAGCCTATTCCGACTCAAACCTCAATCGATGCTCCCCTAAACATAGTGGTATAAACACCCATAAATTGTTCCTTGAGCCATAATCTTAGATATTTATGTGATCACATTCTTGTCATAACCATAATCTTATCAAAATCGTATACATGAATATAATTGGGCTTAGTCCACTTCATAATTTCAAAAAATTCCAAAGTACATGAATGCATATGCTATGGATGAGATCAGAATGGCATGGCTAACATAGATTCAAACTCCATTCAATAACAAAGTATAAGATTCAAGTGGAAACATAAGAAAATTTGTATTTAAAACATAATATGGACTACCCATGATCAAAACAAGCTTAAAAGGGACATGTGTATTCATATCTTCGTAAATTCAATTTAAACAATCATAATAGGGCTTAAAATAACTTAAAATCATAAATAAAGTACAATCCACACAACAATTGAATTTCAATAATCATAATAATGAAAACCCACTTCTAAAGTAAGCTTAAATTTATGAAAATTTCTTTAAAAAATTTGGGTTTTCTTGATTTGAAGGAACCAGTATCAAAACTCGCACACCTTCACTAAATGAAGAAGTTTCAAGAGAAATTTGAAGAAGAATTGAATTTCCCTTGATTCCCAAGTTGAAATCCACAATAGTTCTTTGAGAGAGGTTTGAGAGAGAGTTTAATTCTAGAGATTAAGGGGTTAGTCTTGAATGAGGATTTAGAATTAGTGTAGCAATGGTTTACGAATGTAAAATGGGGTTTAAAGGTCTTAAAAAGCTTTGGAGATGAGGTATTTAAAAAAAAACCTTTGGAGATGAGTCAAAATATCAAAAACACCCCAATAAACCACCCCTTTAAATTTCATACAGACCCTCTCACAGTTGGCTTCACGGTCCGTGAAGGCTCTCGTCTAGCCCAGACAAATTTTACGAAAAAGGACATAACTTCATCCGAACTCCAAATGAGGTGAAACCGGATGCGTTGGAAAGCTAATTCAAAGAGCTTCAATTTAATAGTTTGTGGGCCACCCAATTCATTTTGTGCTAATAGATATGCCTATTTAAAGTTGACTCTTCTATAGGTACTTGTGAAACACTTAGCCAACGAAATTCCTTTGAACTTGGATTGATTTAAGAGACCCATGATGGCCTTAAACAACATAAATAAGGTTGAATTAAAGTCTTAAAGGTGAAATTAGTTTGAGCTTGAAAATCCCATATTTAAAAGATCATTTTATGAAATTTGCTTCACGGAAGGGCCACACGACCCGTGAACCTTCACATGGCCATGAAGGTGGCTGTGTGACAACCTTTGCTCCAAACTGAGGGGTTACAAGCCTAAGGCTATCACACAGCCCTCCACATAGTCTGTGAAGTGTCATATGATCCTTGTCGGGTCCTAGTGTGGCGTGCCTTAGCTTGAGAGTACTTTTATCCTTAAACATTTGGAAGTCTATTTAAGGCCCCAAAACGCATAAAACGTGAGTTTTTCAAAATTAAAACCCTCTCGTTCACTCCTAAACATAAACATTCAAGAATCATCAATAAAATCATCAAGTTAGGATTAAATTTCAAAATTCATCCTCAAGGTAAGTTATTCTTCTTAGATTTCAATCTACCCTACCCAAATTTCTTCATCCATTGATGAATCTCTAATAGAATCTTAAATTATAACCTAGGGTTTCAAGAAAATGAATTCAAGAATTCCAAGAAAGGATTTCATGATTCTTCTTCTTCAACAATTAGGGTCTTCATCAAAAACTCTAAAGATTCTAAGTCAAGAATTCAAGAATCAAAGAGAAGTCCTTTAGACAATGTCTGTCCAAGTTCTTCCACTCTAAAAGAACTACCAAGATCAAAGATTTTCTCTAAGAAACCTAGTATTCATCAAATTTTGATTGTAATATCAACTTTCCAAGTATGTAAGCCAAAATAAAAGCATGAGACTGTTCTCTCATATTCCCCGTAGATGGTCATAGAAGAGATAAAAGTCTAATGAGTCTACATACATGATTCTTGATGGGTTTTCTTGAAAATTATATTAATTACATGTATTTTCTTATGTTGATGATCATCAAAGACTTATCTTTATTGAAATGAATATTTTCATGAGATATTGCATAACCCTACAAGATAATTTTTAAAGCATGCATGAATGAAGATAGAGATTGAGTCTAGAGCCTTGATTGAGAATGTCGATTATGATTGTGATAGTGATGTAAGAATGATGATAGGTTGATAGTACTTGATGGTCCATGAGTGTTCCCAAATAAACTCTAATGATTTGTCTATTTGATTATTTTCTAATGATTGTTCTAAGCCTTGAGCTATTGATTGAGATGTTGATTGATGAGATGATGACAGTCTCTATGAGAATGATTGAATTATGAGTACCTCCACGAGGCTGATTGAGATAGTTTGATTAAGATGGATTGTCTTATGAGTATTGACTCTTGGGAGGAGTATCGAGTACTGAAAGAGTAAGAGTTAATCCAACTCATACTCGTCAAACTATGTAGCCAAGCGTAGGTGAGGAATAAGACCGTCACATCACATTATGTTGAGATCCCCTCTGATTAGAAGTCCTTGAAATAGTAGAGGACTTATGGATTACGGTCTCCATTTTGGACTTATCCATTATAGTTTCAATTCATTCCCTAACTGGCAAGTACGGAACAATTGTGGCAATATCAACGTGATTATTGTACAGTCACTGGCTCATAAGTAATTGATGTCAGATAAGAGAAACTACCAGAAAGTTCCCACCTTGAGTACTCTGAGTTGAGACGAGATGAGATGTGATGAGATGAGTTGAGTTGAGTTGAGTTTCTTTGAGATGAGTCTGATTTGATTGATGACATTGATTTGGTTGATCGATCACTTCTTTACTCTTTATTCTTGCTTTAGATAGACATTTGACATGTTGATTTGTTATTATCTTGAGGTGATTGGTGTTTTATGTTATTCTACCTATTTCGATTTCATTCAGCTATTTTACATACCGTACATTTCAAGTACTGACGCCACTTGGTATTGCATCAGTTTATTATGAAATATAGGGATTAAAGATCATCAACAGGCGCATTGTTGAGGATCTAGGACATTCATCTCATTGTTGAGCCTCCCCTACTCTAGAGAATTCATTATTTTTATTTCATATTACTTATATAGTTAGACTTGATAGCTCATCTATTTTATTTGAGGTGGCCATGGGTCCGTCATTGACACCACTTGAGAGTGATAAAGGCTTCATAGGCTAGAGTCAAATGATGATTGTTAAGACTTTTTGAGTTAGTTCTTTCTACTTGTCACAACTCAAGCCTAGGGCCTAGACGTGACACGACGAATGGGAACCCGAAGGGACCCAAACAAGCCTCTTAATATATCAATCACACATCCTTGGTCGTGGAAGCAAAGTAAACGACAACAAGAGGTATAAAACAAGGGAAGCGGGACTAAGGGAAGTCTTTGATAATCTAAAAGCATAAAGAGACAAGCTTATAGCATAATTACATCATAATATTCCAACAACACCTCTAACATAGAATGGAGCGGGGGCCAAGACACTTTTCGGGCTCACCCTCGTAATGATAAGCATTCAACAAAAGAAGTCTCAATATAGCAAGAGTAGTAAAGATAGTGTCTCTGGACTTGAGGACTCACCAAAGCTTGCTTCAATGGTTCATACTAGCCATGTGGAGGATGATCAAGTATTGCTACGGTTCGTACATGGAAATATCATGTAGGCATAGAGTGTGCGTTAGTACGTTTGAATGTACTAAGTATGTAGGATGAAATGCGACAAGGCATAAGCCAATATAGTCAAAATGCATAGCAATAAACAATAGATAAGTAAGATCTCAATATGGCATGCATGGTTAATGCTTAAAGTAAAACATGTTTGTAAATCATTCAACTTGCATAGAACATAATATATGTGTGAGAAGAGACCCTAACAGACAAAGGCAAGACCAAGCGAGCTACAACTTGGAATCCCAATGATTAGCCCTCACCAGTAAAGAGGTGGTCTACTTGCCAAGGTAAACCATACTTCACCTTACGAGAGCTCGTATCATTTTGGAGAAGTAAACCCCCTTACAGGAACCCATCCCATTTCGGGGTGGATTTCATGATAAAGTGCACTAAATGGATCCACAAGTATAGCAAGGGTAAATCATAATCCTATGTTGGCACATAGCTTGAGGAAAGAAGTATGGACCCTTGAAGATAGTCCACGCTGATATCCAATCCATCAGTGCTAAGTGTAATCCCACGAAATACTTGAAATAATCATACTTTAAAATCATGTAAGAAACATAGAAACATGAGATGAGTAGTTTTTAAACATACTTGACCTCTAATAGTGAGCCAAACTTGAAACAGGAGAGTAGATCATAATCATACATGAACCCTTGCTTTAACATGAATGACTCACAAGAGGTAAAATCTTGAAATAAGGCTTAACTTGATACTTTTAACATCATAGATACTTTTCATGAATTCAATACATACTTGAAATCCTTTAATCATCATATAGTCACTTGACTTATAAATCATGAAATAGGTCATCAATAACTTGAGGATTCTTGACTTGACATTTTATCAAACACTTGGTGGGTTCATGATACTAATTCAAAAATATGCAATTCAAGAGTGAAATAATGTGAGAAAACTCAATGCAAATCAACTCACCAACATATTGTAAAACCCTCATGTAGGGTACCTCGAAATCCATCATCAAATTTCATAATAGATTATAGTTTCATAGCTCAAAACATGCATAGTCTCAATAGACAAAACCCACTCATAGTACAAGCTTGAAATAGATAGTCATGATTAATCAATCAACATTTCATAAATCCCATCATAATTCATGCTCATAATTCATAATAATAGATACCATAGGTAATAAAACTTGAAAATATGCAATTTTCATAAAAAGGAGATTGGGCTCCATGAGTGAAAGGACCCAATAGAAGAAACTCACATACCTCAAAATTGAATTTTCTTGAGATGAGCTTGAAGAGAACTTGGATCTTGAAGAGAATCCTTGAGTTCCGAAGTTAGGCTTGAAATTCTTGAAATTTGAATGAGATATTTGGTTAAGTGTTGGAGAGGTTTTTGAGAGGGTCTTGAGTGATATAGAGTTGAAAAATGGCTAAGTATAGGTGTTTCACGCATAAGTTGGCATGGGGCTATGACCCCAATGCCCTTGTTTGAGATAGAAAAAACTTACACTCATCCGCATCTGGTCCAGGAGCGAACCCAACGTGCAAGATTTAGACCAATCCGCGCCCCCTGGTACATCGCGTCCAAGGCACGAACAAACACTGGATAAGGAAAAAACAAAAAAATTATTCTTTGCTATGGGTACTTTGAAGACCTGGTTATACCCATTTCTTACTCAATTTTGTCCCCTGATCGAGAATATAAAGTTGAATTTGCAATATCACACACGAATTTTGAGATATATAGAAATTATAATTATGGGCATTTTTGAAGCACATTTTTGGGGCATATCATTACTAGCCTTTCATTTATTATATTATATTACCCTGAAATTGGATAGATGTTGCCATTTACTTTCTTATATCTTCTGCTGATTAGCAGAGTTTAATGATTGAATGATTGTGATGAGGCCAAGTGGTTCGCTTGGGGACTAACAATAGTCTCTGGGTGTTGGCCACGTCTTGGGTACCTCTCGGGGTGTGACAAATTTGGTATCAGAGCACAAAGTTCAAGTGTCCTAGGGAGTCTATAAAGACGTGTCTAGTAGAGTCTTATTTATGGCTGTGTTATGCACCACACTTTATAAGCAGAGGCTATAGGACATTAGGAATGGTTACACTTTTTTCATGATCTGATTCATGTGTTGCTCTAAAGCTTTCGACTATGTCTAATCTATGAGATGATAGAGACAGAAATGTTCAGCACTTTACCGATGAGATCCACAGCGATAAAGTGATTAGAATTGTTTAAAAATTGCACCAGGCTTGAGAGAAGCAGACCAGTGTAAGTTGATTGACTAGAAATAGTGCACCATTACTCATGTGAATTGTGCATTTAAGTTAGCTCTAGATGTACGCAGACCCTCTTATTCAAAACTTCCTTCCAATCTTACCCATGAGAGAGAAAGTTATATCTCTAAAAGGCTAATGTTACCACCTAAGAGTGAGATTTGGGAGTCTTATAAACCCTGAGTAATAGCTGATTGAGGCTTGTAACTAGAGTTATGTTAGGTAAGTAATAAGGTGATGAGTTGATTGCCATAAGTTTAAAAAGAGTAGGAAGTACCCTATGATTTTCATAATAAAGTATAGAAGAAGAGTTATTGTTAAAATGTGTTAGAGTGTGCTCAAACTAGAAAGGGGTCTATGTTGATATATTTTGATATTTGTATTAGTGAGGGTGGAGTATAGATATTGAATAGGGGGAAACAGAGTGCTTTAAATGTGTTGGACCTCAACTAGGCTTATGATTCCGAAGTGAGAGCCCCATGGGATTCATAGAGTTATGAGCTTAGCCAGATGAGGAAGTATAATGAATGGGTGAGTGGTACTTGAGTTATGAAAAATGATATCTTAGTAAGACTACATTCCTAATTTTTACCTACTAGTTACAAGTTGGTAATGAGGAAAGTTTGTGATGAACATGTTAGTACTAGACTACCCTAAGCTTGAATTTTGAGGAGCAGTGTGAAAGAAGAGATAGTGTCGTGAGAGTGATAGTCTTAGTTGGAGATTTTCTCTAAGAGGCTTGCCTTAGTGTATGAAGATGCTAATTTGTAAGGAAAGTGATGCTATGGGCAGGGTACAAGTGCCCCTTAGGTAAGAATAGTGAAACGAGGATAGCTCAATAGATAAGAAGAGGCTTCAGATGTGTACCCATGATTGTGTAAAGATGTGTCAAGCTCTAAGTTATGACTGCTATAAGAATCTAGATAGTATTTTTGAGTTGTCAATATGGAGTAGATTGATGTAATCATTCTTTGTTATCCCTAGTAAATGAGTCGATCCGGGCTTATAGATAGATGATGATGAGTTTTCCATAATAGTCTAAGTCTTATGTAAATGAATTTATGGGAGCAGAGAAGTTGGGTGTTTGTAGGAAAAAAGAAGAGGTAAGATTGTAAGAGTTGTGGAAAGTGGTTATGTACACCATTAAGAGCAACAAATATAGAGAGAGATTTTCATGGAGACGGGAGGAAGCAAAGAGTGATATCGTTGAAGAGAATCTGAGTGGATAGTCATATATATGCGACTATAGCATAACAGAAGAGTTTAAGATATTATTATGGATAATGATTGCCTGACCGTGTGGAGATATGGACTTATAGCGGGTAAAGGGAATTGGTTCAGAAACTTAGAGAGACAACCCTTGATGTTAAGGGGGTGATGACAAGGTGAAGAACCAAAGAGGATCTTGAGTTTTCGATAGTGATGGGCTGATCAAGATGACGTATCATATTCTTTTCTATTTCATATAGTCTTTATACTTCAGTTGAGGTAACATTCCATTCCCTATGTCCTAGTCCCATGCCCTACTTGTTGATTATCATTCATATTGAGTTGTGAGGATGAGAAGCGATGAATTCATTCAGCAATTTTGATCTTACCTCATGGATCTAAGAGTTTCCAGTCCTATGTTGAAGGAGATATGACCTGAGATTTACACTACGCATAGTTTTGTGAACTCAGAATGAGTCCCGATAGACGAGAGATTGTACTTCATTATGAATGTTCTCAGAAAATATTTCTCAATTGAATCGTGCTAATGATCTTTCGTTCCAAGCCCTTTGAGTGATCCTGCTTTCTGGTCTTGATAGAAATGTTGATGATAGTACAAGAGTGATAGTTGATAAGAGAGAGTGACAGTTCTTGATTCTTATGATAATGTGATGCCATTACCTTTCAAGGTTATAGACGTGGAGAAGGAGTTAGAGAAATTGCGATGAGTCTAATAGATAGGTAAAAGAATATTAGTATCTCTCGTGGTAAGAATTCATGTGGTCGAGGGTGTAAGGTGCTATGGTAGGCTTAAAAATTCTCAAGTGATGTTGACCTTAAAGAGGTCGTCAAGTGGTTAGAGTGATAGGCTTAAATGTGTGGTTGCTATTATACGAGTGTATTAAAGTGATGGGAATGAGCAGTATTCTTTAAGTACAGGTTACTATGGATATATGAAACTTAGATTTGAGGGGTTAGATTTGTATAAGTGTGATCATCTAGGGACTAGAATATTTGAACTTAGAGTTAGGTGTGAAATGGAATAAGAGGATGTGGTTAGACGTAGATTTGAAACGGAGCACAATTGAGGAAGAGCTGAGCTTGAGGGTTATCCATAGAATCTTGTCTATCACGATGGTCCCATTCCCGATTAGAATCGGTGACTTCCTTCTTGAGTTCAAACAACTGATTGACAAGGTGTTTAAATGATTCGAATTGATTGAGTTTCGATATTCCATTCACGTTGATGGTAAGAATGTTTAAGATAATATCTCTACTCTTAATCTGAATCAAATTATCTATTCTGAGTGATTTGTGATTGTCTGAATGGGTCAATAGTTTGATTTTTTGAGCAATTGTTGAGAAGAGTTTTGATTCATATTCGTGCCTTGATGTTTACCTTCACTCATTATTCGGGGACAAATGATCCCAAGGGAGAAATAATGTAACACCCTAATTTTTTTAAACTAAGACTGAGACAACCTTCATATGATAGAGGATTTTAATTGATGATCCTAATTGCGTTTAGGTGTTAAAGTCAATTCTTAGTGTGGAAATAGAATTGGAGATGATATAAGGTCGCAGTTCTAATATAAGATTTTATAAAATTTAGATGGACCAACGACTTTTAGATTGTACATACATGTTAGGATCAATTCCTAAGTATTTAAAGTATATTAAATGTGATTTAGAGTCATAAGGGATCTTTTACATCAAGCAAAGTACAAAGAATTTCTACAGACTAAGTCTTCGTAAGAGCTGATAGACGGATCAACTTCAAATGACCTTATCTCCTAAAGTATAATGAGTTAGGTGACCCATAATATATCAAATCAAAGATATTTGAGTTAAATTTCCAACGTTTTTTAATTTTGCCTTAATCAAAATTCGGAGTAGAAAGTTATGACCATTTTACTGAAGATCGTAGAGCTATTTGAAGGTCCGTGATAGCTCTGAACCGGGGACCTGATGCGAACCCTTTCTGGATAAGTTAAATGACATCCTTTATTTTTATTTTGAGGGGACTTTTATCTTAAAACCTTTGAGGGTCTATTTAAGGTCCCAAAACATATTATATGTGAGTTTTTCATAAGTAATACCCTCTCCTTCACTCCTAAACATAAACACTCAAGAATCACCAAGAACATCATCAAGTTAGGATTAACTGTTAAAATTCATCCTCAAGGTACATTATTCTTCATAATTTCAATCAACCCTGCCCAAATTTCTTCATCTATTCATGAATCTCTAACAGTGTCTTAAGTCATAACCTAGGGTTTCAAGAAAACGAATTCAAGAATCCAATAAAGGATTTCTTGATTCTTCTTCTTCTTCAAGAATTAGGGTTCTTCATCAAGAACTCTGAACATTCTAAGTCAAGAATTCAAGAATCAAAGAGAATCCCTTCAAACAATGTCTGTCCAAGTTCTTCCACTCTAAAAGAACTACCAAGATCAAAGATTTTCTCCAAGAAAGCTAGTATTCATCAAATTTCAATTGTAATATCAACTTTTCAGGTATGTAAGCCTAAACTAAAAGCATGAGATTGATCTCTCATGTTCCCCATAGATGTCATAGAAGAGGTGAAAGGCTAATGAGTCTACATACATGATTCTTGATGGGTTTTCTTGAAAATTACATTAATTACATGCATTTTCTTATGTTGATGGTCATCATAAACTTATCTTTCTTGAATTGAATATTTTCAAGAGATATTTTATAACCCTACATGATATTTTTGAAAGCATACATAAATAAAGATAGGAATTGAGTTTTGAGCCTTGATTGAGAATGTTGATTGTGATTATAAAGTGAGAATGATGATAGGTTGATAGTACTTGATGGTCCATGAGTATTCCCAAATGAACTCCAATGATATGTTTATTCGATTATTATCTAATGATTGTTTTAAGACTTGAGCCATTGATTGAGATGTTGATTGATGAGATGATAAAAGTCTCTATGATACTGATTGAATTATGAGTGCCTCCACGAGGCTGATTGAGATAGTTTGATTGGGATGGATTATTTTATGAGCATTGAGTCTTGGAAGGAGTATTTAGTACCTAAAGAGTAAGAGCTAATCCAGC
>JAABOM020062321.1:0-10339 GCA_011800125.2 Solanum clarkiae | reverse complement strand
GTTGCTTCTCTCATCTTGTCTCCTGTAGAGCTTATCTTCCCCCCTCCCCCCTCCCACCCCACTAGAACCAATACGAGGTGCATAGAAGAATGTTGTAGCCTCTAACAATACAACATCAATTGGAACCAAATATTTTTCATGTTTAGTAGAATAACATCGATATCCCTTTTAAAGGTGAGAATAGCTCAAAGGAAACACTTTAATGCCTTGGGATCCAACTTGGTAAATGGGACAACTCCCTTAAAATACTAACCATGTGTCTCTTGTTTGTACTAGCCTATCGGCCTTTGAACAATCTTCATGCAATAATCAGGTCGTGAGTGTTGCTCCACTTGTTCAAAAGTTGATAGGCTATTAAAAAAAGGAGAAAAATTTAGCTGATAGTTCAAGTGACTTGTCCCATTTAGAAACTCACAATATGCTGATGAATGAGGCCAGGATGTAGATAGAGCCTTTTGTCTTAGAATGAGAAAGAAGTGAAAAAGAAGAAATAAACTTCACCTATTTTCAGTGCTCCTGTTGATTTAGAATCCGAAGCTAAGTCAATGTTTTTTTTTATGACTTCCATAATGAGCTCCTGGAATTGAGAAATACCATCAAGACATTGGAACATATTTTAATTACTTTCCATTTGCTACAACTTTGACATGCAAAAAATAAATAATCTTTATTTTCTCCCACAGATTCAACCAGCAAATGGAGAAATACTCGAAGACCTAGTTACTGCATAATACTAGAATAACACAAATAAGAAACCACGGAAGACTTTGAACTTTATGGAAACTAAGCCTAATTAGGAATTATAAGCACGAGTATTGATATAACTGATGAGAACTTTCAATTAGATCTACAGAATTAAATATATTAACCTTTCTAAATATAACTATGGTATTGCTCCATATAAATGGAATAACTACATATACCTTTTAAATCTAACCATGTTTACTGAATCTCCATTTTCTGTTTTGAAAAAAAAAAACGGATACATTTCATTAACTAGCCAAATGTAAAGGACTTTGAAACTTATGAACAATTTTTCCATTCAAAGGAAAAGAAAAAAATAAACTTTGTCTAGATTGTGAAATTTTCAGGAAGCCAGAAAAAAATCAAATTGATGTAGAAATTGAAATTAATAGTCTCAGTACAACATAACATAGTAACAACAAGATAAGGACACTCATTCAACACACAAAACAAATATTTTTTTCTTGAGCCAAACTAGTTAGGATTGGCTATATGAATTCTCTATATTAATTATTTTGTCCAAAACTAATGTAAATTCAACTAAACTTTAAAGAAGTATTAATTAGAGATTTCTATAAAAAAAAATTTAAAGCCTTCTATCAACATAATAAGACATGAATTTAGCAAGATCACTAAATCTCTCTAATTTCAGAGTCCTATTTAATCAATACAGATTAAAAAAGGAAAAAAGAAAGGGTTATAAATACATGATCATAGACATAGATACACACATATATAGTCGTATTGAAACTATGCATAAAACAAATACAGAAGCATTTGATTAAAATGGTGTACTTGCAAAAGGAAGTAATGTTCAACGCATAGAGTGAGAGTTACTTGTTTAATTATCGCAATAAATAAATAAATAATTCAGCTTCTAGCTATCCAGACTGTTGATCATTCTGAATTTTGAATAATTCTAGATGAATCTGCATTTTTTGTAAGTAAACACAATTTTTTGAAAAAAGAAAGGAAAAAAAACTGTTCTAAGGGTGCACACACGAGCCATAATCAACAGGTCGGCATAACATATGGATTCTACAATCGCTTTGGCATATACAAAATATTTATGACCATTTGGGAGCAAAAACAAGCAAAAGATGGGCGGCACATATGCAGTTACTAGCTGGTGAGAGATAGTATCTAAAAGTATCAAAATATAAGTTTAGAGGTCACCAAAAAGGCCCGTAGCATCAACAGTGGCATACTTGAGAAGAATCAACCAAGGGTCGGCTACCACAACACCACTTCCTACAAAATGATTAGATCTAGTAAGATAAAGATTGATTGTAAGAAGACCAGTTGGGGTAATAAGAGAAAGAAGAAAACTCACACATGTACAGTCAAAGAAAATGCAAATCTTTGCTCATGCTGGGTGGATCCATTCCATAGTGGAGCATCGTGGCTAGGAAAAAAGGTAGAATAAATCAACAAGAAAGAAAATGCTAGAAGGTGAAAAGACATACGTGAAGAAAAGATTGAGCAGAAGAACAACAATGAGGAGACATTGAGTAAACCATATCAGCAACCTTCCTCTGGAAGTCATCGTATACTCAGAGAAAGTGAACAGTCTGATTTAGGAAATAAGGAGACACTTTTTAGAGGGTCCGAGTATTTAGGGTTCTCAGATTTTATTTTGGGCCTTCGGGTCTGGGATGTACTTGGACCATTATTTTTCGGTTAATAAAATGGGCCATACACCCAAAATTAATTATAAAAAAATGAGGAAAAAAAAGGATAAAATCCTTTGTTTACCTAAATCTAAAGTAATACTTTCAAGTTTACCTTAATATTTCACTCATAAGTCCTTTAAAGTTTAGGAGACTTACAAGTTTCTCCATAGAGTAAGAGGATCAATAACAACCAAGATTCATATCATTAGTCGTCAAAGATCTTCACAAGATGGATGAATCCTGACATTTTCATAACCAAAATATCCTTGGGATGAAAAACCTAGAATAAGGATTGAGGAGGAGGAAAAACTAATGGGCTAACGGGCTAATTAACACCCCTTATAAATGGACACGACCCAATATATATTTTCAACATTTTATCTGGCCCTATTTATTTTGACTTTTAATAGTTTGAGAGAGGAGAATTGTTAAAGGCTATTTAAAATCTTGCCATGCTTAATTATTAACCATAGTTAAATTTTATAGTTGTTTTTTATAAATTAGATGACAAAATTTAATTTTGGGCTATATACATTGACAACACAATAATTCTTCTTTCTTTTATTTTCTTATTTATTTTAAATCACATCTTTGGAAAAATTAGAATTTCTTACTATAACTATAATTCCTTGAATAGATAGGAAATCATATTAGATTTCATCTTAATATCTAAATCCTATTCTAATTTAGTACACTTAGGGTCCATTTGGACATGATTTTCACATTTATATGAAGTTAAAATTTTATTTGAACATTCAAATATGATTTTCTAAGTTGTATTTTTTTCTGGCAAATATAAAAACCCAGTGATTCATAAAGTTTACAAAAGTTGCCCCAACTTCCTACCATCTTACTAAATGAGTACACCATAGTTCGCACATGATATTCAAATATCGACACTATTTTAATAAATCACAGATTTCCATATTTCTTGTAGAAAAAAATATTTGTAATAAAAAATTTTCAAATCCACATAATACTATGAAAATTCACTAGTCAATAATAATAGTAACTAGTTATTCCATCTTAAGAACCGACAAGGGCATCCTATTTATAAGAAATTTAGCAGTTAAGAATGAGTCGACCCACAATTAAGAGGCAACTTAAATGACATAATAGTGTTTATCCATGCTCGACAATGTGCTTATGTTTTCATTACGAAACTCTAGCTTGTCCAAGAGTATTTGGGCACGAAATATATCTTTAGAAAATTCACCCCCTCCATCACATTGAAAAACTTTAGTCCTCTTTGAAAAATGGTTTTCTTCCTTTTTTTGAAAATTTACAAACACTTCATTTTCAATGTGTTATGTTCAGTTTTGAACCATTACCAACAATAATATTATAAGGACCATTATAAAACTGAAGGTTGGACCAATTACCTGTAGAATTTATCATATGGTGTTGTCCTTATCCTTCGTGTCCTCTAAGTTTACTATAGGTAGGACTTCCGGAAGATCATCAAATGCTTGAGAAAATAAATTTCCATCGATAGAAACACTCAGTGTGATTGTTTGTAGAAAAAATTTAACAGGGTTATTAGACTTCCTTACCTTTATGGGAGTTCCTACCTCAAGCAATTAGAATGTTTGACAACAGCTGGACTAAATCCTCCACAACCTTGGCTAAATGTTCGAACTTGGAAAGCCATATCATGATTTGTTTGAGTATCTTCCTGTCACGATCCAAGCCTAGAGACGAGAAGTGACATAGCGCATAGGGAACCCGAAGAGACCCCAAGCAAGCCTCTTAGCAGATCATTACACATATAGTAAAAAGGGAAAAATGAGACTAAGGGACATCTTTCATACCATAAACCGCAAGAGTCAAGAGAGAGTTAGATCATAGAATTATACATAACATGTCACCTCTATCCATAGAACTTAGCGGGGGCCAAGATAAGCAACAGGGCTCACCCTCATAGTCAAAATATACAATAAAGAAAGAAAGTCATAATGCATAACATAAGAGCATAAACATTATTCCTGGAATGGAGGACTCATCAACTAACTTGAGTGAGAGATCGTACCAACTACGTGGAGGAGGATTATCAAATGGGGATCTAGTTCCTACATGGTAACATTATATAGGCATAGAGTATTCGTTAGTACATTTTAATGTACTAAGTATATTGAATGCAATACAACAAGAGATAGATAACATAGGCAAAATGCAAAATCATAGCAAGAGATAATATATTGGCAGTATGGCGCTTGGATTAAAACATGTTTGTAAAATAATCATAATTACATAGCTTGATTAATCTCAATAAGATGACAGGCTTAGATCACCCAAATACCTTGTACTAGAGGGCGAGGGACATAGCATGAGTCATAATGCCTTCTAGTAGGTAATAGGTAGTACATGAGATAATGAATAGCACATGAGGGTAGAAGGTAGCGTAGGTCATAACCCCTACATGTGTGGATGAGATAATACATAACCTTACATCGCATATGAGGGTGAGGTGTACCACATAGTTCATAACCCCTTCATATGATCACATTGCATAACCTCAAATCGTACACGAGGGTAAGGAATACAACACAGTTCATAACCCCTTCATGTAGATATGAGTAAGTGAGTAGCATTGATTCGTACATGAGGGTAAGGTGTACAACATAGTTCATAACCTCTACATGTAGAAATAGGCCTTGTAGTAGAGGCTAAAGCATATAATATAGTTTATAACCCTATCTAGTAGGCTTCACATTTCACAAGAGCATAAATTTTAGCATAAAAACTCCATAACTCATCAACAATTCCCAAGAACACAATAAACATAAGAGCACAACACTTCACTTGCAATACCATAGGTGCTTTACATGATTTAAACACACACACACACAACACACACACACAACACACACACACACACACACATATATATATATATATATATATATAAATTCCTTTCATCACCATAAGCCACTTGACTCATAAATCATGCATTGGACCATCAATAACTCAAGGACCCTAATCCGAATATTTTATCAAACAGTTGGCGGGTGTATAGTGCTAGTGTAAAATCATGCAATTCAAGAGTAAAATCATACTAGAAATTTCAATGTAAAACCTTCAATAGATACTTGGTAATACCCTCAAGCAATATATATCAAAGAACTTCATCAAATCGTTCAATTGATCTTAGATTCATAGCTCTAAACATGCTAAGAAAAACATAATTTCATGAAACCCTAAACAATGTGCAGTGAAATTCATAATAGATAAGATCCATGAGTAAATAAACTTTAAATCATGCAATTTTGGGCAAAAGAGAGCTTGGGTATGATGGGTGAACGGAACCCATGAAAGATACCCACAACCTTGACTTTGGAGAATCCTTGAAGAAGATTAGAGATAGATACTTGAAGCTTGAATGAGAACCTTAAGATTCAGATGAGTTTTGAGACTTGGAATTTGGAGACGAAGTATTATCTAAGTGTTTGAGAGAGTATTTGGGAATGTCTCGGATGATATGAGGGTGAAATAAGGCTAAGTATAGGTATTTTCATGCATGGGAAAACTTTAGCCCAAGACCCCAAAGTCTTGGACCGAACTTGAAAATTGGCACCAAAATAATGCATTGGGGTGTCGCACCAGCAACGCGCATACCTCACTAGAAATTACTCACTTTGAAAATTAATATTGTGATTCGTTAGCTCTAAAATCGAGGTTAGACCCATTTCCCACTCAATTTTGCCCCCTGAACAAGAATATGAAGTCAAATTTTCAATATCTTACATAGAATTTGAGATATATAGAAATTACAATTTCGTGTACTTCTGAAGCACATTTTCGGGTACTCTTTGGGGTCGTTTTAATATCTCGCCCTTGGGGAACATCCATCCCAAATGTCAAAGAAACACACCAGAGAAGGGTAATCATGAATAAATCATCCCTAATAAGAATGCAACAATGCACTTAAACACCAATTTTAAAACTTTCAACATAGTGTAAAAATCATCATGAACGTGTCAACGTAAACATCAATTCAAGAAATGACATAAGGGCTGAAACATAGGACTTGAAATACTAAAAAGGGCTTGACATATTATCATAATATTGAATAGAATGAAATAGGTGGGGATATTGCCTTCCATGCCCGCTCTGGCTCCCCAAGAGACGCTATTGACTTGAGATTCTTCAAAAAGGCCTTGACGAACACTACACCCTTATTAATCAACTTTTCCACCCATATATCCAATATTCCCACTGAGACCTTCTCCTAGGCCAACTTATCCTCCACAACAATAATAACCTCAAGGAGTTTTATAGTATTAGAGTCACCAACACATCCCCTTCAACCTAGAAACATGAAAAACAGGACAAACCATACCCATACCCATACCCATACCCATAGGCAAATTCCCATTCGCGTGCAACCTTATGAAGCTTCTTCAACACTTGATAAGAAACAACCCTTCATGGTTGGGACTTCCAAGTGAACCAAACCATCAACACCAACACCTTTAGCCTACTTTAGTATCTAAAGATACCATCTCCCCCTTGTGAGAAAACCTCCACCATACCATGCTGCACCAAGACCTCCAACTCTATCAAGACGGGGATAAAGGCCTTGCTTAGCTACACCTCTTCAACCAAAAAAGATTCGAAACCATTAAATCAACTACTCCATCTTTCTCACTTCACCCAACTTCACCTCTTTCAGAATTCACAACATCACCCCCAAATGATTCACAAGCTCTTCCAAACTTCCAAAAATGACCCGACACATCATTACCAAGAACCACCACAACATAACAAGTAGGGATTAAAAACCCTATTCATGAGACCTATAGACATAACAAGTGCATAAGCCAAACCAAAATACACCACCCCAAATTCAAAATATCGGAAAGGAGATCAAGGAATCATTGACCACTGAAATCGACTCAATAGAGATAACTTTGGTTCAACACCCCAACTCTTACAAGATGATAAAGGCTACCGTTAGAGAACAATTGTACCTTAAGACAATAAATGGACTTACCCCTTAACTACCACTTAAAGATGAGTTCAATAGGGAATTGGAATGTGACCTTACAGGTTTTACAACCAATGGAGACACAATATGCATGTAACCCATCCATTCCAAGAATAACATCAAAATCGAGCACATCTAATCCAACAAAACCATAAGTCAAGACATAAATGCAACATGACCACAAAACAATTTCTGTATACCTTACTAGCAACAATAGACTCACTAATAGGATAGACACCAAAAAATCCACATAACAATCCAGAATACATATGAAACCCACTAGCAACAAAAGGAATAATAAAGGGAATAGAGATACCGGAAACCTCCCATGCATGCACATCAAGGTCAAAGGAGACTTCAACATACCAGTAGCAATATCGGGTGCCTCATCCACCCCTTTCCTCTTTTGAAGAGCATAGAACCGATTGCGTCTTGAAGAACCTCCTTGATCAATATAACTACCTTGGGCCTCTTGATTCACATGACCACCTTGACCTTGAGGACGACTCTCCTTGCCCTTGTTCCGGATGTAAGGGCAATCAATAAGCTAGTGGCCTACTCTCCCACACCCATAACACACACTTGAATTGTTTAAGCATTTTCCATGATGATGTTTTTCACATTTCGGGTATTTTCGAAAACTCATCCCAACATCGGCACCTTAGAACCTTGGTTTATCCATTCTTTCCATAGCAAGCCTCTTGTTTGGAGCCCTAGAAGACCCTTGGCTTTGAAAGTCGATATCTTATTGGAATCGGTCATCCTTAAACTGAGTCCTCTTAGACTCTTCATTCCTCTTCTTCCTAAGCTTCTCCCCCTTAAGTTGTTCGGCATAGGTCATGAGGTGGGATAAATCCATATCATTAATCAACATAGCGGACTGACATTCTTCACTCACCAAATCGGAGATACCCAGCATGAACTTGTTCATTCTAGCCCTTGGGTCGGCAACTAAGTGAGTAACATACTTAGAGAGTTGGTTGAACTTGAAGGAATATTCCCTTACACCCATTGACCCTTGCTTCAAATTCATAAACTCTATCATCTTGGCCTCCCTAAGCTCAAGTGGGAAGAACCAATTAAGAAAAGCCATCTTAAACTCCTCCCATAACACCACATTGTTGTTTCCCTTCCCTTCTTTCCATTGAGTTGGTAAGCAGCCAACTCCTCCTTATCCTCCGATCTAACACCTATGATGGACAACACCTTATAAATCGCATCAATAAATTGTTGTGGGTCCTCATCCACCTTTGATCCATAGAACTTCTATTAGTTCATCCTCATGAAGTCTCTCACTCTAGATCCCAGGGTAGGAGCATGAGGGGCTTGGGCCCCTTGATTAACATGATGGGGCATAGCTTAAACTAGCAAGGTGAGGGCATCCGAGGGCACACCATGGGCCGGCTGTTCCTCGGGAGCGCGGGATCTTCTTCCCCTTGTGTTAGGCATGATCAACTAGCATGGCAAAGAACAATTGTTAGTGGGGAAAACTTACTTCAACTCTATAGTACAACTTAGAATATGAAGAATGGAAACATTTCCTAAAACATTTCATAGCCTCCTACTCATAGTTGTGGTGTACAACATAACCATGAATAAGAGTCTAATTGACACAGTGTGTTAGACTTTGAGGATCTAGCAAGCTAGTGCTCTGATACCAAGTTTGTCATGACCCAAGCTTAGGGCCTAGACATGACACAACACATGGGGAACCCGAAAGGACCCCAAGCAAGCCTCTTAGCACATCATTACACATCCCTGATTGCGAAAGCAATAAAATGACATCAAGAGATAGTAAATAGGGATAAGTGGGACTAAGGGACATCTTTCATATCATAAACCTCAAGAGTCAAGAGAGAGTTAAACTCATAGCATTATACATAACATGTTCAACAATACCTCTATCCATAGAACTTAGCAGGAGCTAAGACAAGCAACCAGGCTCACCCTCATAGTCAAAAGATATAATAAAGAAAGAGAGTCTTAATACATAACATAAGAGTACAAATATTGTCCCTGGAATGAAGGACTCGCCAACTAGCTGTAGTGAGATATTGTACTGCCCACATGGAGGAGGATAATCAAATGGGGCTCTGGTTCCTAAATGGTTACATCATATAGGCATAGAGTATGTGTTAGTATATTTTAATGTACTAAGTATGTAGGATGCAATGCAACAAGACATAGGAAACATAGGCAATATGCATAATCATAGCAAGTGATAGTATATTAGCAACATGGCATGTATGTACAATGCTTGGAACAAAACATGTTTGGAAAATAATCATACTTACATAGCTTGTTTAATCCTAATAAGGTGACATGCTTAGATCGTCCAAATGCCTTTTACTAGAGGGTGAGGGATATAGCATGAGTCATAACCCCTTCTAGTAGGTAATGGGTAGTACATGAGATAATGAATAGCACATGAGGGTAGGAGGTAACATAGGTCATAACCTCTACATGTGTGGATGAGATAATACATAACCTTACATTGCATATGAGGGTGTACCACATAGTTCATAACCCCTACACATAGAAATTGGCCTTGTACTAGAGGATAAAACATATAACATATTTCATAACCCCTTCTAGTAGGCTTCACAATTCTCAAGAGCAAAAACCTTAACATATGGACTCCATAACTCATCAATCATTCCTAAGAACACAATGAACATGAGAGCCCAGCACTTAACTTGCAATACTATAGGTGACTTACATGATGTAAACACACAAATATACATTCCTTTCATAACCATAAGCCACTTGACTCATAAGCCATGTAATAGACCATCAATAACTCAAGGACCCTAATCCGGACATTTGATCAAACACTTGGTGGGTGTGTAGTGCTAGTATAAAATCATGCAATTCAAGAGTGAAATCATGCTAGAAAATTCAATGCAAAACCATCAATAGATACTTGGTAACACCC
>JAABOM020062320.1:0-10339 GCA_011800125.2 Solanum clarkiae | reverse complement strand
GCCTGATTCCAAAGTCCAAAGGATATGTAGGCGGGCTCAATTTTGCCCATAGAGGGGTAGTGATTTGAGGTTTCACCGGGGGGGGAGGGGGGATGATGAGTTCCTCCAGGTCCAAATTATGGTGCTGATAGTAGTAGACTTAGAGTGGGGGTTTATGAGAAGGAGTGAATGTAGCATTGTTCTGATATTAGTGTTAAACTTGTGTCATGTAGGGATGGAGATAGGGAGAGGATGAGGGATGAGACCCTATGATGTGCAATAGATAGGTAAGAGTATGTGGGTGTGACTTTGGGTGAGAACTCATCAAATAGTGGAGGTAGAAGTGCTAAGTAGGCTCGAAAATTCTAAGGTATAGTTGAAGTGGTTAGAGTGCTAGACATGAATTCGGGGTTGTTGTTATGCAAGTATCATTGATAGACTAGTGAAGACATCGTAATAAGGGATCGAGGAAGAGTAGTGAAGTTGTGAAGAGGACTAGTGATCTTTTAATGGAATCCCTGTGGAAGTTTAGAGCTGAGTATTGAGGATTAGCTTTGTAGGAGTATGATCATCTTGTGAATGAAACCTTGAGGCTTAGAGGTAGGCTTGAATGGAAGAGGAAAAGGTGGTTAGATGGAAATTTGAGTAAGAGCTATAGGCTTAAGTTGAGGGAGTAGAGTACTATGAAAGAGAGTACAATTGAGATGAAGTGCTAAGCCTGAGAGTTATACATAGAGTCTTTGTGTATCGATGGTCGTATTCTCCATTATAGTTGATGACTTCCTTCTTGAGTTCGAAATGCTGATTGTCGAGGTGTTCAAACGATTTGAATTGACTG
This sequence comes from Solanum clarkiae, assembly GCA_011800125.2. Taxonomy (NCBI): domain Eukaryota; kingdom Viridiplantae; phylum Streptophyta; class Magnoliopsida; order Solanales; family Solanaceae; genus Solanum; species Solanum clarkiae. Next base: position 9,522 of record JAABOM020062320.1, on the reverse strand, counting down.
AGTTACGACGTTCCATTCGCACTTGATGGTGAAAATGTCTAAGAAAATATCTCTACTTCGATTTGAATCAATTTGTCTATTAACTAACTTGATTATCTTTTCTGGAGTAGGTTATCTATTCTAGAGTCTAAATAGGGATTATTGATAGTGATGAGGAGTCGAAAGTTTGATTGACTAATAAGAGTGTGAAGGTGAATTCTGAGTCTATTCATGCCTTGATATCAATCTTTACTCATTATTCGAAGACGAATGATCCTAGGGAAGATGATGTAACACCTCGTAAAATTATCAAAACGTCCCTAAAATGTAGTCATGCACATAACACGTCTTCCAAGATCCGATAGGAAATTCGAGACTGAATTTGTGATCAGTGCAAAAAATTGAGTCGGAAAATGGCCTCGAACCGATTATAGAGCAACCGGGTTGAAAAATAATTTTTGCTAATTAATTTCTGGACAGTGTTGATGCGCGCCCAAGGCGCGACGCGCCTGGGATGCCGACCAACACTTATTATTATTGTTATTATTTTCAAAATATTTTTACGGGATTGAAAAATCGGTCAAAAAGTGATTTACAAAAATTTATACATAAAATGCACTTGATAAACACGTTTTATGTATATTTTTTCTGGAAAATAGTTTTTCAATTTTTTCTGAGAATTTCGTGAAAATAACACATGTCCGCGCCCCGGGCACGATGTAGACATGGTGTTATGAGATGGAATTTTATTCTTTTATTTCGGGAAGGATATATTGGTAAATTTCCAACCTATCGCAAGTCTTATAAACAATTATAATATCGTTTTTCTGCGAAATAAGGATTTCAAAATTTATTCTTCAGCCTCCAAGGTGAGAGTTTTGAGAGCGCAAGAAAAGAGAAGCTTGGTATCTTGAGGACTTGAGTCAAAACTTGCAGGGATTCATATTGTCTTCATCTACGTATGTAAGACTTAGCTAAAAACATGAGATAGTTCTTGCATGTGCCCCATAGATGGTCATAGATAAGTTAAGAACCCATGAGTCCCCACACATGATTTTTGAAGTATTATCTTGATTAGATTCTTGAATTAAGTTTCTATTATATTGATGAATTTCCTGTATACAATCTTTTTTAAGTTGATTAATTGTTTAAATGTATTTTCACGTCTTCATTCACGTGAACCCAAATTGAGGACTATGGTTACTTTTATGTATTAATTTTGAAAACTGAGATTTGATGGTCATACTGAGCATGTCAAACACTATGATTTCTTTTATCATATTTTACTAAGTTTCATGAATATAACTGTTGAGTATGAATAATGATTTAAGAGAGAGTTTTGGTGATATGCAGAGATTATCTGTAAAGGATGAGTTTTTTTAAAGGAAATACTTGACATGTTAATGAGTTTTGATATAATTGAGCATTGAGTCTAAATGTTATTTTGAGTACATATTGATGACAATGTAAAAATACTTTTACATAATAATTTCATTGATAGATGATACGAGTCTTAAAAAAGATTGACTTGATAGACAATTGTGCATGTTTTAGTCTTGGGAGTATTATCGAGCACCAAGTTGGATGAGGAGTGTCACCCCAGAACTGCATTTGCCAGCGTAAGATAGTCGTACAACACGTTCTAGTGACTCTTGTCCCAAAAGATGGACAATTCTCTTTGGATCCAAGAGAAAGAGAGGGATAGAGATACTACGTCCTTTACCATGGCAAGTTTAGGACAGAAATGGCAACAATGCTGATTAGTTGTGTCCTATCTAACTTAAAGGTGGTGTGATAGGATAGATGTCAGTTAATAGAATCTCCCAAGCAACATCGATTGAGCATGAGATTTCTAACAGAGCTAGTCTTTCTTTTCAAATGTACATTATAAAGAGCATGATTTACTTTAAACTTGCATGTTTTAGTGAGTTGAGATGAAATGAGTGTTTTGAGTTAAGTAGATGTTATTGCCATATTATTCTACCTGTTTCGGTTTCATGCAGCTATTTTATATACCAGTACATCCCACATACTGGCGTCCCCCTCTAGGACTGCATCATTTTATGATATAGATATACAGGATCAGGATCATTAGTAGGCGCATCATTGAAGATCTTTGGACGTTCAGCGGATTGGTAAGCCTCCCTTACTTCGGAGGATGCATATGTTATTTTTATCTTGCTTTTAAGTTAGATACTTATTAGTGTTATTTTGATTGAGGTAGCCATGGGTCTGTCATTGGCACCACCTAATAGTGATAGAGGCTTCATAGACTAGAGTTGGATTGTTGATTGATAAGATTGTGAGCTAGTTTTCTTCTACTAGCCTTTTTATATATGATACTGTTTTTGAGACTAGATGAGATGTGCCCATTTACTTTTTTTGTTCTTTCACTGATTAGTAGAATGTATGAATTAATGGATGTGATGAGGCCAAATGGTTCACTTGGGGACTACCAATAGTCTCTAAGTGCCAGTTACGTCTAGGGTACCCTTTCGGGGCATGACAGATACTCCCTCTGTTCACTTTTACTTGTCATTATTTCACTTTTCGAGGTCAATTTGATTAAATTTCACAGCTAAATTTAATATTTGAAATCTACAACTTAGATGGTTGAAAATTATATGAGAAATACAATAATTTGTAATTCTTCTCATGTGAATAAGATGAAATAATACATCTTAAAATATTGTTTAAAATTCATATAGTTTGATCACAATAAGTAAAATAATGACAAGTAAAGTGAGTGAAAGTAGTATTAGTTAGATGTTGCTTTCTACTTCTACCCTTTTAATTATTATCAAATTACTCTTTAGAATGACTAAATATTTATAATGAGAACTACTCCACTTTGTCCGTTTTTTAATGAGACGTCAATCATTTCATGTTGAGATTAGCTTTCTTACATTAGTAGCAAAATGACTCCTTCAAAGTGTACGAAGAGAACCCCCAAAAAAGTACAGAAAAACTCTCAATAATCATTTGAAAAAATGTTTATTATATATACAACTAGTTAATCTATTCGCGCTTTGCACGGACTAAACTTACTTTCGAAAAAGTTAGTTGATGCAAAGAAAGATAAATTAAGTTAGAGATAAACATCAAAAAACACATCTAAACTATCCTCTTTTTTGGAGTGTTATACCTAATTTTATTTTCTTAATTTTATTTAGAAATTATTTTTTTAAAAGGAATGACGTGACCGAATTAAAATATGTCAAGTGTAAAAGGTGGTTTTACAAATTTACTGTGAAAAAATAAGAGCGTGGATGAGGCTTTCCTTAACAACAATGTCATATTTGAGTCAAATTTTTAATCGATGACATAAAAAAATCTTTTGTTAAAGCTTGATGGCATATTTGAGGCCCCCCCCCCAAAAAAAAAACAAAAAAGAAAAAAAAAACACGACATAAAAGGGACGGAAATAAAGTTTAAATGAGCGTGATGTTTTTATGTAGTATTATAAGGGTGAACCCAGGAGAAAGAAGTTTAGACTATGAGAACTAAACTTGTAGGCTTTTAAGCTTGTGTCAACCATGAGTTGTACGTTGTACTGCAATGAAAGTTTCATGAACTCAAAATGAATATCTTTACAAAAGACTTGATCGACCTGAAGTGCTGCAAAGCCTTTGAAAGATGTACAGAACAAATCATTTCTTGAAGACTACAACAACAACATACCCAGTGATATCCAACAAGTGGGGTCTGGGGAGGGGATATTGTACACAGACCTTACAGCTACCTCAGAGAAGTAGAGATGTTGTTTCCTAAAGCCCTCAGCTCATAGCCCATAAGCAGAAAGACTAGATATGACAAAATGAAATGTAAGGTGAGAGAACAACAAGTGCTACTAACAATGAATAGCACACAATAGTAAGTAACTATAATGAAACTAACACATAAATGCCAGATAATGGAAAGAAAAAGGAATAATAATAGTAAAAATAATACAAATGCTAGTAATAATAAGAAGGCGAAGGAGAAGCATAGGATGAAAAAGAGGAAGAACTTAGCCTGTTACTCTAATTCGTGACCTCCACTCTTTCTATCTAAGGTCATGTCCTCAGTGAGGTCGAGTTCCGCCATGTCCTGTCTGATCACCTCCCTCTAGTACTTCTTCGGTCTACCTCTACCCCTCCGAGTATCTCCCACAACGAACCTCTCGCACCTCCTAACAGGCGCATCGAAACTCCTTCTCTGCATATGTCCGAACTATCGCAGTCTCGCTTCCCTCATCTTCTCGCCCACTAGGGCTACCTCCAATTTCTCTCGAATCGTCTCATTCCTAACCTTGTCACTTTTGGTGTGGTTGCACATCCATCTCAGCATCCTTATCTCTGCGACATGCATCTTCTGAATATGAATATTTTTAATCGGCCAGCACTCCATCCCATATAACAGCGCTGGTCTAACCACCACTTTGTAGAACTGATCTTTAAGTTTGGGTGGTATCTTCTTGTCACAAAATACTCCTGAGGCCAGCCTCCATTTAGTCCATGCTTCCCTAATATGGTGTGTGATATCATCATCGATATCGCCACTACTCTGTATTATGAACCCCAGACACTTAAACTTTTCCCTCTTGGGGATAGGTTGAGTGGCAAGACTCACCTCAGAGTTTTCTTCCTCCCTCTCTACGCTGAAATTGCACTCCAGGTATTCAGTTTTGATCCTGTTCAATTTGAATCCTTTGGACTCCAGGGCATGCCTCCAGGCCTCCAACCTTTCATTAACTTTAATCCGAGACTCATCAATTAATACTATGTCATCTGCAAATAGCATACACCAAGGTACCTCTTCTTGTAAAGATCGCGTCAGCTCGTCTATCACCAAGGCAAACAAGAAAGGGCTCAGCGTAGAACCCTGATAGAGTCCCAACTCAACAGGAAAAAACTCGGTGTCTCCTCCCATCATTCTTACCCGAGTTTTGGCTCCATCATGCATGTCCTTAATCAGACTAATATAAGCCCCAGGGACATCTTTCGCCTCCAAGCACCTCCATAAGACATCCCTTGGGACTTTGTCATACACCTTCTCGAGATCAATGAATACCATATGAAGGTCCTTCTTACAATCCCTATATTTTTCCACTAACCTCCGAACTAGATGAATTGCTTTAGTCGTCGACTGCCCCGACATGAATCCAAATTGATTCTCTGAGATAAATACTACTTTATGCACCCTCCTCTCCACAACTCTCTCCCATACCTTCATAGTGTGGCTTAACAACTTGATGCCCCTGTAATTGTTGCAATTTTGAATATCTCCCTTATTTTTGTACAATGGAACCATTGTACTCCTCCTCCATTCCTCAGGCATCTTAGTAGTCTCCCAAATAGCATTGAATAGTTTAGTCAACCACTCTATGCCATCCTTGCCCAAGTTCTTCCAAAAGTCCACCGGTATCTCATCGGGTCCGATTGCCCTCCCCCTCTTCATCTTACTATAAGCCAGTTTTACCTCCTCCACTTCGAATGGATTGGCATCCCCAAAAGCACAGTGATCTTTGGAGTTTGCCAACTTATCCAGCTCGACAACTCTATCGCTTTTTTCATTTAAGAGTTTATGAAAGTAGGTTCGCAACCTTAATTTAATGGAAGTGTCATCCATTAACACTAAAGTACAAATAAGAAGATATATAGGATGTGTTTGGTAGGATGTAATAGAAAATTTATTATGTGTAGTAGTTATACATTCTATTAAGTATTATTGACTACCAAATTATGTTATATTGCGTTAATTTATAGTAATCACTGGGAAGTAAAAGAATCACATTAAAATAGAGTGATTGTACACACCTTATATTTGTTTTAGTGATCATAAGCTATATCTCTATTGGCTTCACTAGAAAAATCTGGGTATATAAACTATCAAATATTGTATGCCAATCTGCATTAATCTTACTCAGAGATTTTAAATTTCAAAAGAAGGAAGACTGAAACAATATACCTACTATAATTTCACAAGTTAAATATATGAAAGATAGTGTGTATGTAGATTTTACCCGTATTTTGACGATAGAAAGGTTGTTTATTGTAGAACTCCTGTCCCTAAAAATAAAAGAAGCGAAGAAACTAAGATAAAATACTACGAAAGATATAATGCCGGAACATAGTAAAACATACAACACAAAAAAAAAAAAAAAAAAAAAATCTGTTGTAAGTCATTGTTCCATATACTGCGCCAAAAATATGTATATTCCCTGCAATGAGAAAGAAAAAAGGTAAGAAACCCATCAAACCTGAAACTCCATGCCGCCATAGTTTCTTCACAATGGCTTCTACATTAATATATTTTTGTCGTTTTCAGTTGAGGGTTGTGACTAATTTGTAATTGGTCGTTACTGTCTGAATTTTATTTACTTGAGATATTAAGTTGATTGTAAAAATTAGGCCAAAAAAATAGGAAAAAAGTATAAATAGTTATCCAGAGTGCCACGTCATCAGCCTAAACATTATCTTATATTTCTACTATATACAAGATTCAAGACGACCAAGGATATTATTGTAATTTCACATTTTGATATTTTATTCACATAAAAAAATTAATTAGAGCAATTATACAAGGGTAAAATTATAACTATGACATATTAATTATTTTTGCACCAATAACTTCTAAACATGTGTAATACATGTGGATACATTCTTTTTATATTATTTTAATGTTATTGTCTATTATAAATTTAGTTATTTGTCATTAACTTCATCCATATACTGTGAACCTCAGTTGTTATTCAATTTTCACTCTATTTCTTATCGACCCTATTTTAGCCTTCATGGTTTAAAAACAAGTTAGCTTTTTTAATATAATTTTTTATAAAAAATTTATATTATGAAAATTATCTTTCTGATAATTTTATAACCTCATATGTTTAATTTTATTTTTTAGAAAAACATGAGAATATAATATATATTACTTCTCCCTTTCTAAAATATCAGTCTTGATTTTTTTTTTTTACTTTCATCAATACTTTAATGTATATTTTTCATCATAGATATGAGTAAAATTGTAATGTACATTACTTTCCGTATAGCATTTGAAAACTAGATTTAAAAGCTAGATTTTAACTTTAAAATGTTAGCTTAGTATAATTTAAGTTCATTTTTAAAATAATCAATTTGACTCACAAGAAGCAACCTCAAAAACTTAGCAATTATTTAAGAATGAAGGGGTGTATAAAAGTTCTACTCAAATACAATATTTCTACTATATAGAAGAGCCAAACAAAGGACGACTAAGGGTAATATTGTAATTTCACATTTAGATATTTTATTCATTTTTTCATAAAAGATATTAATTAGAGCAATCATACAAGGGCAAAATTATAACTATGACATATTAGTTATTTCTGCACCAATAGCTTCTAAACACATGTAATACATGTGGATCCATTCTTTTTATATTATTTCAATCTTATTGTCTATTGTAAATTTACTTATTTATTATTAACTTTATCCATATACTGTGAATCTCAGTTGTTATTCAATTTATGCTCTATTTCGTATCGACTCTATTTTAGCCTTCACTGTTTAAAACCAAGTTAGCTTTTCCAATATAATTTTTTATAAAAAATTTAAATTATGAAAATCATCTTTCTAATAATTTTATAACCTCAAATGTTTAATTTTATTTTTTTATAAAAACATGAGAACATAATATATATTACTTCTCCCTTTCTAAAATGTCAGTCTTACTTTTTTTTTTGAAAAGACAAATAATGTATACATACTTTCATCAATACTTTAATATATATTTTTATCATAGATATGAGTAAAATTGTAATGTACATTACTTTTCGTATAGCATTTGAAAAATAAGATTTAAAAGCTAGATTTTAACATTAAAATATTAACTAGTTTAATCTAAGTTTATTTTTAAAATAATCAATTTGACTCTCAAGAAGTAACTTCGAAAACTTAGCAATTATTTAAAAATAAAGGATGTATAAAAATTCTACTCAAAAACCTATATATATTGGTGTTGACACCCAATTTTTACCCTCCACGGTGTCAAATTAATTCACGGGGCTTTATTTTTATTTTTAGTAATTTTTAAGCAATTATTTCAAAAAAAAAAATTCTTCAAACCCCATGTGTTTCCCACCTATTTCATTTCTTCAAAATAAGAATAAACCCCAAAAACCTTTCACCTCCCCCTTTCTATAACCCTAGCCACCATTTATCTACTTCTACATCTTCTCTTTCAAAAAACCCTAGCCGCCACCCTCATCTCATCTTCTCCAAATCAACCCTAGCCGCCTCTCCCCAAAACTCCCTCATCTTCTCCAAATCAACCTATCCGCCATCCCAATCCATTTCTCCCTCTCTTACTGGCGAGCCTCTCTTTCCTCTCCACCACGCTGCCTCCGCATGACCCGCCGCCACTCTCCCTCGTCAGCAACAACAATTGCCGCCTTCGTACTCCTCTGTTTCATCGATGACTACGAAACCCGTCGTTAAAACCACCCTCAAGCCGCAACTGTTCGTTGAGGCGCCGAAGGCTAACGACGTTGTTCAGTTTTATAGAGGTGCGCTCTTCCATCTCTGAGTCTTCGTCTAATTGATGTGTATAAATCTCTTTTCCCATTTTTATCATTATTCGAATTTGTTGATTTCTTAGATGTTGATCAGTATGATTTATAGTTGTGTTGTCTTCAATATCATTTTCTTAGATGTATTATGACACATAGTTGTGCTGTCTTTAATTTGATCGAAAATGCTAATCTAATTATTTTCCTTATGTAATGGTAAGTTTAGATAATGTTCTGTTAATATTCTGGAGTAGAAGATTGGTGGAATTTATTGATGTTGCCTATGATGTATTCATTTTGCACGTATTATCAGAAATAAAGATGATGATTACCATTGTCACTACTTCTGAGGCAAACAATAAATTTGGCTCTCTTAGAATCACTCTTTTGGTTCTGTATTTTAAATTCCAGCTTATTCACTTTATGTTGATTTGCACATGTAAGTTAACAACGAAATGACAAGAGAGTGTATTGATAAAGAAAATATAGTAAAAGTAGAAAATGAAAACAAGGTTTTGGATTTGAAATTTTCATGAACAAAGTTAAAACAGAAAGGAACTGTACTACTCTTGTGCATATTTGACTATAATTAGATTATTTCATGTGTTCTGTTTATTGTGTATTGATTTAATTTATCCTTTGTTAATTTCATATTTTGAAAGTATATTATTTGTTAAATTGGCCAATGAAAAATCTATCCGTCGGGTTTCGAGGCCTCCCCATGTAAAAAGACGGAAAAAGTAAATAATTGATTCGTAAATAATTAAAAGTTGATTGGATTTTTATTGTTCTTGTTATAATAATATACATGAGAAGACGATAATAAAGGAATTGCTACAATATAGTTTGTCAATATGTAAATACCAATTTTGATATAAAGATTTTTTTTTCAATAAAATGATTACCCTCAATATTAATTTTCTTAGCTTTGTCTTCACTTTTAAATGGAAATTTAATTTAATTAAAGGTTGATTAATTTGCAAGCAAAAGGTTAATATTTTTGTACAATTTTA
>JAABOM020062319.1:0-10339 GCA_011800125.2 Solanum clarkiae | reverse complement strand
GTTCCAAATATATAAAGGTTATCAATCTTACTAACTCATGCCAAGGATATAGGAAAGCTCTACATACGATCTCATGCTACACGGTAGGAATCTTTACATACTAGCTCATGTCAAGAAGATAAGAACTTCACATACTAATTCATGCCAAAGGTAGGAAACTCTACATACCTCAAACCTTTCCTCCAACTAGTCCTAGCTCAAACCAACCCGACTTATGCTTCGGGATGGTCAACGCCTACACAATGACAACAACGCCAACGGTTAGCAACCATAATGGATCTTTAAATTCTATTTTTTTTCTATTCCAAATTTTATAAAAATTTCGGCAGCATTTTCCCTTAAAATATGCCACCCAAGAATTCAACTAGGCTCACAATCATCAACCAACAACAACAACAACAACACATCAATAGACCTTCTCCGATACCACCACAACATCACAACGTCCCAAAACGCCTCTATAGCATAAATATTAAAAGAAAGAAAAGTAGGACATCAAGTATTCCAACACCCTCCTACCATCCTATACACCCCAAGAACCATAACGCATCATTTTAACGCCCTATGCAACTCTCCAATTTTAAAACGCGACATCTAGCCTCCAACTAGGGCTCCAATTCAAGTTTTATTATTTACTATACCATCTTGTTCATTTAGCAACTACCCAGATATAATATGAACAGAAATGTGATTCCAACAACATACATCATCAAGCTATCAGTGCATTGACTTCCAAGCAGCCGAAAAGAATGTTGCTCATTTAAGACCTCCTCAACATTGATTTTATGTTCTGAGAAATCATAAGGATACATCACTCAGACCAGTAAACACATTTTAGAGCATTAAATCACAGCTATCTATTGTACACTATCCACATATACCACACATGGACTAATTTCATGCAAAATAAACATAAACACATAATTAAGACTCAATATACAAGCATATACAAACTTGTCCCATTCAAATCCCAAATTCGGAATTCATAGATCAAGCTAATAATCCACCTCTTTTTCTTGATTTAACATCAATTTGATACTTTCCCAATACCCTCATAAGGTTTAATTCAAATGGGGAATGCAAGAAATTCAACTTACCTCTCAACCCCTTCACAAGCTCCAAACTTCGTAACCGCAAACACGAACGCTTCTTTAGCAATCTAACACTTCCACACTACTTGGGGGACCCCATATAATGACCTTGAAGCATCAAATAATATAAAAATCGAATGAAATTGAATTGTTGCTACAGTAGCAACAACCCGAGAGCTTCAGCTGAGGATACTCTTGTTTTCTCAATTTTTTCTAAGTGTGGAATAGATATGTTCTTCTACAAGACACACCTTTATATAGACCCCAAGTCTTTCCCTCATCCAATCACATTTAAACACATACATGACCCAACAAACTATTTTTAAATCTTAAGGAACACAATTTGGAATAAAAGCACATTTGGTCCCAAACATTTCCCAATTGGACCAATTAAAGATTTACGATTTCTAACTCCGAAGAATAATTATCATATAAAAAAAATTCAATTTGTCTCAACCTTTTAAAAGAACACTTAAGTTCCGAATTGTTCAAAATTTCCAATATTTGTCCAAATTTCACAATTATTCCAAAATTCCAAAAATACGGGTCCTAATAGGAAGGTTATCTCGAGGTAGTAACGAGGTCATACAACGAGGTATGTAATGCTACTTGATTTCATATTACTTGGCATGAAATCTAGATCCTTCCTTGGCACATAAAGGTGCTTACCAACTCCGACACAACTATTAACTAAAAGGTGTATACACTCTTTCATATGTTCATATGCTCCCGTACATTGTCACATTCAAATCAGCATACACACGTGGATACCAAGTTACATGGGTTCTTTTTGCCAAATAAAGTTCACGAGTTATTTCATCTCATACACATTCCATTATTTATGTAATTTACTCTTTTCATTGTCTTGTATGATTATCTACATTTCACATGCTACATATACAGTCCTACAGATCCAATATTGTGACTACCAAAAGAACCATCTCAAAGGTAATTGAAAGGTAAAGTACAATGTTTATTGATGTGTGGTAGCCTGGGGGTGGAAGAATCATCTAGCCAGGGACGATCCTATCACGGGTGGTAACCCAAGGGGTCAAGGAAGAACATAGCCAGGTATGATCTCGTCATATTGATTATTGATGGGTGGTAGCTCGAGGGGTGGAAGAATCACCTAGCCAGGGATGATCCTATCACGAGTGGTAGCCCGAGGGGTTAAGGAAGAACCTAGCCAGGGAAAATCCCAATACAATTTACCACTGATCAGTTGGTCATTTGTTATATGTTGTGCACAAATTATACAGAAAAGGTAAAGTAATATAAAGAACATAAAGTTACATGATCCCAAATTATAATTAAAGGTGGTCTCTAATCTTACACCAGTGCATGGTTTCATTTGAGCCGTTACTTCATGTACTGTATGTCCTGTCTTACATATTCAGTACATTATTCCGAACTAACGTCCCTTACGGGAGACCTGCATTTTTTGCTGCAGGTACAATTGCTAGTAGATCTCCCCAGTAGGAGTACAGGATATCCAGCTGCTGTTACCAAGCTCGAGGTTGCTTCGGAGCTGTGTCTAAAGCTTATATTTTGTATTGTACAATTAGTCAAGGCGAGGCCTATCCCGACCCTTATCAGATACTTTTCCTTATCTAGAGGCTTTGTAGACTATGTGAATTAAAGTGTGGTACTATCTAGTACTTTAAAAACTGTGGCCCTAATGGTCTAGCCATATGCATTTCTTTTTGGCTTGTTATCACTATTTTAATTTCTTAAAGGCATGTCAAATGTAGAAATCTCTTTTAATACATATAGAAAGCGCATAGATACAGGTTGGTTCTCCCGGGCCTTATCGGCAACCGGTGTTAGTCCGCCCTAATGGGACTTGGGGCGTGACAGAAGTGGTATCAGAGCGTGTCATCCTAGGGAGTCTACAAAGCCGTGTCTATGTAGAGTCTTGTTTATCGATGTGTTGTGCACCACATTTATAAGCATACATGGCATTTAGGAGTTGTTACTTGCTTTTCATTCTTTAGATCGTTACATAGAGCCAAGTGTAATAGGTGCGTTATGTCTAATTCCTAAATTGTTTTGTACAATAAGTTTGCCAGAAACCAGGCAAAATAAAGGTAAAGGGAAGGGAGTAGAAGTGGTGGTTGGTATACCCAGTCAGGTTAGACAAAAAAATGAGGTTCAAGAGGAGTCTCTGTCACAGACATCTCCAACTCCTCTAGCTCCTGATGAACCCGGAAGTAGTGAAATTCCCCGGAACTACCTATTGAAGCTACCGTGCAGGATCTGAGAAATGCAGTCCAACTATTGACTCATATATTTGCGGGCCAAAGTCAAAGGAAAAAATGTCCAGTTATGGGTACAGGTGGTACGAATAGGGCAGTTGGCACAAGGATATGTGATTTTCTTAATTTGGACCCTCCATCCTTCACTGGGTCAGATACTAATGAAGATCCCCAAAACTTTATAGATCAGATTCAGTGCACTTTAAATGTTATGTGCGCGAGTGGTACAGAAGCTGTCGAGTTAGCGACATATAGTTGAAAGGTGTGGCTATATTATGGTATGAAGCTTGGAAGCAATCTAAGGGTATAGATGCACCTCCAACTACCTGGAATGAATTCAAAGAGGCATTTCTTGACCATTATTATCCATTAGAGATATGAGAGGCCTGTGAAGATCAGTTCTTGAACCTCCACCAAGGGAATATGAACATGAGGGAGTATAGCTTTCAACTTAATTCCCTAGCCAGGTATGCTCCTAATGTAGTTGTTACTATGCAAGATAGAGTTCATCGATATGTAGATAGGTTGGATACATATCTGCTCAGAGACTGTATCATTGCTTCCTTGAACAAAGACATGGATATAGCGAGAATGCAGGCTTTTGCATAGAAATTGGAGGATCAGAGGCAAAGAAGAAGGACACAAAAGTTTGTAAGGGTGCAATCCAAGAGGGCTAGGTCTACAGGGCAGTTTACACCATCCCAAGGTGAGCTTAGGCCTCAGCTTTCTAATAGACCGCCTAGGACATCATACTCCTACTCTACAGCCAGTGCTCCACCAAAATTTCAAGGGTCTAGAAGAAATAAGTTTGGTCAACAAGGTGAGGGACAAGTTATACGAACGACAGGATATTCGGTAGGCTGACCAATGACTCCTAGGCAGTCTTGTAAATAGTGTAGAAGAAGTCATCTAGGTATATGTCATGTTAGGACAGATGTTTGCTATTGGTGTGGTGCACCAGGGCAAATGGTAAGAGATTGCCAGAGGAGGCGCATAGGTGGTGTAACACAACCTAGTGGATCAGCTGTTGCATCATCTTTATCAGTTCCTCTTTTAGCTAGTGGTCAAAAAGCACCTGTGGGTCATGATAGAGGTGTTAGAGGGGCATCTAGCTCTAGCGGAGTCCAGAATCGCACTTATGCTTTGGGGAGTCGACAAAATTTGGAAGCTTCACCTGATGTGGTCGCAGGTACATTGTCCATCTTTTCACATAATGTGTATGCATTAATTTACCCTAGTTCTACACTATCATACATCACTCCATTAGTTGCTAGGAAGCTTATGAGAACACCCAAATTATTGAACAAACCATTTGAAGTGTCTACACCAACTGGTGAATCTATTATGGCTAGAAGGATTTATTATGACTATATAGTAACTGTTTGTAACTGTGACACATTGGCTGACCTAATTGAGCTGGAAATGGTGGAATTTGATGTTATAATGGGTATGGATTGGTTAGCTTCTTGCTATGCTACCATGGATTGCCGAACTAAGAGAGTGTGCTTCCACTTTCAAAATGAGGCAGTTATTGAATGGGAAGGAAATGTTACGACACCAACGGGTAAGTTTATCTCTTATTTTAAGGCAAAAAAGATGATATCCAAGGGTTATATATATCATCTAGTTAGAGTAAGGGATATGGAGGCAGAATCACAAACTCTTCAATCAGTTCTAGTGGTAAATGAATTTGTTGACGTATTCCCTGAAGAACTACCAGGCTTACCTCCAGAACGAGAAATAGATTTTGGTATTGACTTATTTCTAGGCACTCAATCTATTTCTATCCCTCCATATAGAATGGACCCGATAGAATTGCGTGAATTAAAAGAGCAGTTAAAAGACTTATTGGAGAAGGGTTTTATAAGACCTAATGTGTCCGCTTGGGGTGCACTAGTGTTATTTGTATGCAAAAAGGATGGCACTTTGAGAATGTGTATCGACGATCAACAATTGAATAGGGTGACAATTAAGAATAAATACCCCCTCCCCAGGATTGATGACTTATTAAATCAGTTACAGGGTGCCAACTGCTTTTCAAAAATTAATTTGTGATCAGGTTATCACCAAGTGAGGGTGAAGGATAAAGATATACCCAAGACAGCTTTCAGAACGCACTATGGTCACTTTGAATTTCTTCTTATACCATTTGGGCTAACGAATGTGCCAGCAGTTTTTATGGATCTGATGAACAGGGTACTAAAGCCATTCTTGGATGTGTTCTTGATAGTATTTATAGATGACATTTTTGTATATTCAAGATCAGAAGAGGACCACGCAAATCACTTAAGACAAGTGTTATAAGTTTTTCGTAATCGACAATTATATGCCAAGTTTTCTAACTGTGAATTTTGGCTAAAATCAGTGGCATTCTTGGGTCATATTGTGTCTGATGAAGGAATAAGGGTTGATTCACAAAAGATAGAGGCTGTGAAAGATTGGCCAAGGCCAACAACACCCACGAAAGTTCGGAGCTTCCTAGTTTGGCAGGTTATTACAGGATGTTTGTTGAGGTTTTTCTTCTATTTCTGCACCCCTAACAAAGTTGACACATAAGGCAACCAAGTTCCAATAGAATGATACATGTGAAAGGAGTTTCCAGGAGCTAAAAAATAAGATAACTTCTGCATATGTACTAGTACTTCCAGAAGGCACTGAGGTGTATGCAGTATATTATGATGCTTCAGGAGTTGGCTTAAGGTGTGTATTGACACAACATAGTAGGTAATTTGCTTACGCCTCTAGAAAACTATGACCACATGAGAGAAACTACCCAACTCGCGATCTTGAGCTAATAGCAGTTGTATTTGCTCTTAAATTATGGCTCCACTATTTGTATAGGGTTCACGTTGATATATATACTGATCATAAGAGCCTACAATACATCTTTAAGCAGAAAGACCTAAACTTAAGACAACAGAGATGGCTAGAGATAATAAAGGATTACGACGTTGATATACTATACCATGCGGGGAAAGCAAATGTGGTAACCAATGCTCTAAGTCGTAAGAAAATCATGAATACTGGTTATCAAGCTATGGTGAGTCAAGGAGTAGCTCCGGATCTATGTCAGTTAGCCAGTTTGGGAGTTCGCCTTCTCGATACTCCAGAGGAAGGGGTTATTGTACATAATGCAACTACATTTTCATTGGTAATGGAGGTGAAAGAAAAACAGTTCGAGGATCCTGTTCTGTGATAGCTTAAGAAAAAAATGAGCCAAGGTATGATAAAGGGCTTTGACTTTGCACAAAATGGAGTACTTTATTGCTAGAATAGCCTATGTTTGCCTGATATTAATGGATTAAGAAAGAGGATAATGGAAGAAGACCATCATTCCCGATATTCCATCCATCCAGGATCAACTAAGACGTACCATGACCTAAAGGGAATGTTTTGGTGGGGAGGCATGAAAAAAAGACCTTACAGAGTTTGTGGCTCAATTTCCAAATTACCAATAGGTGAAAGTAGAACACCAAAAGCTAGGAGGTTATATGCAGTATATAGAACTTCCAACATGGAAGTGAGATATGATCAATATGGATTTTGTTGCAGGTTTGCCTCGCTCATTTCAGAAGTTTGACTCCATATGGGTAATAGTTGATAGACTCACAAAGTCAGCACACTTCTTACCAGTTAGAAGTGATTATACAGCTGAAGAATATGCCAAGCTATACCTCAAAGAGATAGTCAAGCTACACGAAGTCCCAATCTCCATTATATCCGACCGAGGAGCTCAACTCACTGCAAAGTTATGGAAGTCCTTCCAAAGGAGTTTAGGGACACAACTGAATTTGACTACAACATTCCACCCCCAAACAGATGGTCAAGAAGAACACATTGTTCAGACACTTAAAGATATGTTGTGAGCTTGTGTGTTAGACCTTAAAGGTAGTTGGGTAGACCATTTGCCACTTGTTGAGTTTGCCTATAATAATAGCTACCATGCGAGTATCAAGATGGCACCTTACGAAGCTTTGTATGGGAGGAAATATAGGTCACCAATTGGATGGTTTGAAGTGGCCGAAACTACCTTACTTGGGCCAGATCTAGTACAACAAGCCATGGAAAAAGTTAAGTTGATACAGCAGCGACTAGAAATAGCCCAAAGTCATCACAAATCATACGTGGATGCTAGGAGGAGAGGGCTGGAATTCTCAGTAGGGGATTGGATATTTTTAAAGGTGTCTCCAATGAAAGGGCTTATGAGATTTGGTAAGAAAGGAAAATTGAGCCCACGTTACATAGGACCATATCAAATTATTAAGATGTTCGGGCAGGTTGCATATGAACTAGAGCTACCCCAAGAGCTTTCAATGGTTCATCCAGTTTTTCATTTCTCAATGCTTCGAAAATGCATAGGTGACCCAACCCGGTATTACTCCTATTGAAGACGTAAAGGTTACAGAAGATCTTACATATAAATAGGTACTTGTTTCTATTATAGATCTTCAAGTTAAGAAGCTAAGGAATAAAGAAATAGCTTCAATAAAAGTAATTTGGTGAAACCATCAAGCAGAAGAAATAACATGGGAAGCCAAAGATGCAATGAAATCAAAATACCCTTACTTATTTGAAGCAAAAGCGGAAGTCCAACATGCAGAATTTGGGCACTAATAGGTACGTGTGATTGAATACTTAATGTGTTGTCAAAAGTTTGTGTAAGTAAAGGTTCAAAATTGGTTAAGCTATCCAATTGTGCTAACATTCGACGATCAATATTCCTGGGGGGGAGGATGTAACACCCCAAAACTTATAATACTAGTACAATGCAAATAAAACATGATATGGTTTGGTCAAATTAGCACCCATTTTTAAAAGTGTCCGAATTTCCTGTTATAGGGGGATATGTGTGTCTAACACTTATGAGGGTCGAGCGTATACATGTTTTGTGTCAAATTGAGGAGATCACGACCTTAAATGAAGTAAGAGAATTGAGGTACTTATAGGACTTAAGAAGATAGCAGGTGAGTCACCTACTTGCTTAGCTTAAATTTGCGAGCTAAACGGAGACGAGGCCCGACGTCGAATTTGTCCAAGTCCTATTATGAATGAAGTCCGTGATAAGGGTGTAATTTTAACCCATGTTTTAGCATCGTAAATGGACTTTTTTTTTCAGCCCAAGAAGAATAGAAAAAGAGCCCAAGTACATCACAACACACTTAACCATTTGGTCCCAAACCAAGTGAAGAGAAGTTAGGAAAATGGGCAGCCAAAGCCCAACAATTTTGAGACCTAATTAGGGCCAAGTGTAAGGGCCAAGCTGCTGCATAACCAAATTAATAATATGTGGTATTAGGTGGTCAAAATTCCAAGAGTAAGTCAGCCAAAAGACCCTTTATAAAGGGCTCAAAACAGCTCCCACAAGTCACTTTCAACTTGACCAAAACAAAAATCAGATTGCTCTCTATGTTTTCTCTCAACTTTTCTTGACTTTGTAAAGCAACCAAAAGAGGCTTTTAGGGTTCTTAAAGAGGCTCTCAACCTTGAAGGCAAAGGTAAGAAATTATAGTTCTGTATTTAGTATGGTATCTTCATGAAAAACAAGAAGTATATGCTAGTATGTTGTGCTGGAAATTCTGGACAGCTTGTATTGTAAGGACTGTTGTACACTTTTCTTGTTAATTAAGAGGCTTTTCTCTACTTGGTTGGCTGTATTATGAAGTAATACTTATGTATTCAAAGTTTGATTTTATAGTAATGTAACCAGGCTGCTTCACCACATTTACAGTCCACAAAAGTGAGTCCTTATATGATGTCGCAATTGTGTTCTTAGTATGAACTTGTGGGCTGTTGGATGGAAGGCTATCGCCTCACATCCTTAATCACTGATTTATTACTGTTTTGAGACTAGTTCAAGGTATTTTAATGTATAGATATTGTTGGAATAGTTTGGTTAGAGTTGGAACAGGTTTGGAATTGTCGACGTCAAAATGTAGCGAATGGAGGTAACGTTACGCTGTCCATTTGTAGGTTGTGTAGAGTTATTATGTATTGTGCTTTCTGGGCTGTTCTAAGACTGTTGTGGCACTAAAATAGGCTGCACATGATGTTTACATGTGAATGTGTGTTATAAAATACGATTAGGGGCGAAAAAGTTGAAGGAATACGCTCGGGTTTATAAATACCCACTTGCTGCCCGTGTGTTGCTTTTTTTAAGTGATTGGGCTGCCAAGATATATCTATTGGCTGCTAATACTAGTTTTATCACCTACTATGTTGTAGATAAATATTTGGAGGAAGGAAAGGTTATCTCGAGGTAGTAACGAGATCATACAACGAGGTATGTAAGGCTACTTGATTTCGTATTACTTGGCATAAAATCTAGATCCTTCCTTGGCACATAAAGGTGCTTACCTACTCCGACACAACTATTAACTGTTTGTACACTCTTTCATATGTTCATATGCTCCCATACATTGTCACCTTCAAATAAACATACACACGTGGATACCAAGTTACATGGGTTCTTTTTGCCAAATAAAGTTTATGAGTTAGTTCATCTCATACGCATTTCATTATTTATGTAACATACTCTTTTCATTGTCTTGTGTGATAATCTACATGTCACATGCTACATATACAGTCCTACAGCTCCAATATTGTGACCACCAAATGAACCATCTCAAAGGTAACTGAGATGGTTGATGGGTGGTAGCCCGAGGGGTGGAAGAATCACCTAGACAGGGATGATCCTATCACAGGTAATAGCCCAAGGGGTTAAGGAAGAACCTAGCCAGGGATGATCCCGACACATTGTTTGTTGATGGGTGGTAGCCCGAGGGATGGAAGAATCACCTAGCCAGGGACGAACCTATCACGGGTGGTAGCCCGAGGGGTTAAGGAAGAACCTAGCCAGGGATGATCCTGATACAGTTTACCACTGATCAGTTGTTCATTTGTTATATGTTGTGCACATATTATACAGAAAAGGTAAAGTAATATAAAGAAAATAAAGTACGTGATCCCAAAGTATAACCAAAGGTGGTCTCTAAT
>JAABOM020062318.1:0-10340 GCA_011800125.2 Solanum clarkiae | reverse complement strand
AAATATAGAAATATAGATATATATATATATATATATATATTTACAGAGAGAGAGAGAGAGAGAGAGAGAGAGAGAGAAGAGAGAGTTATAAATAGATAGAGAGATAGATAGATAGAGAGAGTAGCTCATCTTAACTTAAGATCCACCTGTAGGGCTTGCCCCTTTTCACAAAGGATCTATATTAAGGTGAGGTTTACCCTTCACAATCTTTAGTTTCATCTTTGAGGGATTCAAAACATGATAACTTTAACTTCCATAAACTTTCATAACTTTGTAATTGAACCCATATCTTTGGGGATCATGTCTCCGCTGAAACTTTGATATGATAATTGGATGGGCTCAATCATGTAAGCTTTAAATCATGTAACTCGAGAGAAACATGCATCAATGTAATAAAAATAATCAATTTAAATCATTCTTAAACAACCCCCACCACAATCATACATATCCTCTTTGAACTTAGACATAGAATAATGTAATTCATCTCATAAAATCATCAATTTCATAATAATTCATGGTAACATAACTTTCATAAACTTGAATCTCGTAACAAAATAATAGAAAATCCTTAAAATCAACTTATGCAATTTCATGCGATAGATGAAGAATTTTATCATAAGTCATGGTTAATAGGGTAATTAGGAAGAATCCATAGGAAATCAAAATTAAAACTTGAAGGATTTGTAAAATAAGTTTTAGGGTGAACCCATGAATGAAGAAACCCACTTACTTTTGATCCTTGAAATTTGGAGAAGAATACTTAAAGAACTTTGAGAAACCTTTTTGGGAACTTTGTCTTTAATGGAGGAAGCTTGATCTCTAAGAATTTTGAGAGAACTTGATGGAGGATTTTAGGGAGAGGTTTGGGAAGATTTGGGGATGTTTAGAGAGAGAATTAGGGCCTAAAATAAGAGAATTTTTGAGCATTTACTTATATAAAGGTGATGAGACAGGTCCAAACCAATTTCCTGAACTAAACTGAAACTTAGAAAATTTTGAGCTACAGGGGGCAGAGGTGCGACACTCATCTATCATGGACCACATTTTTTTATGCAATTTCATCAAAAATTATTTTTCGATATGGGTGACCTAAAAATTGAAGGTGACCCTTTTCCTACACAATGTTGTCTCTTCAAAATAAATTCAGAATCGGATTTGTGAAATAACACGTGGATTTTAAGGTATTCAAGAAATACATCATACGTTTTTTCTGGTCAAGGTGTGAGATGTTACAAAGCTGAATCTAGTAGAGTCTCAAGGATTGGTATGGAGATGTATATGATTATTGTTGAGTGGCTATGAAGACTATTATGAAACTTCCTTTTGTTTGTTCTTTCTCTATTATGCGTCCTTAGTTCAGTGTGATTCTTATCGCTTTATTTTATTCTCTCTCACTTATAAAGATAATTCATACTTGGTTCTTCATGTGAGTAGTTAGCAGGTTGTATATGGCTTGAATAATAGATATGGTATTACTATGTAAGAGACATACTTATAAAAAGGAAGTGTGGTTAGATTTAAAATATTTAAAGATTAGAAGAGGTTGAGTAAGGTGATGACTTGACAATGCACTTTGAGTGCATTTAATGATGAGGTCGAACAATGATTTGAGGGACTTTATGCACATGTTATCCTTTTTGAGTTAATTACCCAGTAATAGAAATAGTATTTGTGTAGTATATATGATATCTGAAGTGGTTCAAAAATTAAAAGTGATAAAGCGGACAACTAGATAGAACATTGTAGCTTTAGAAAATATAGTTAGTAAAGTTATCATAACATGTATGAGTCGCTTAACATATGATTGTGGTAAATGAGGTCAAAATCTCTTCTGTGATTTTATAGATTGACCAGATATCAGAGAGGGTCATGTTACATACCATAGCGATGTTGATGCTTAGTTAGTTAGAGTTATGGTGTATATTACTTCTACTATCAACTTTTCTATGAAAGAATGTGTATAACATGGTATACGACATGATAGTTTTGATAATATTTTGTAGATATCTAATGGGTAGAAGTGTGTGAACTATTTGGGTTCTACTTTCTTGGTGGGTATGATATATTATAGAAGTGGATCTAATAGAATTTTGGAGTGTAGTACTAGTGGTATATGGAGACGGATACTTCGATTGTCAAGTGTGAATACTAATCACCTATAGAGTTGTCAGTTGTATCACATGCTCATATAATGAGATTTGATATTGTATTCGTATTTGAGAAACCAACCATTTATTACTATATACACTTGTATTAACTATTATTTATAAGGAATATTTTAGTGTGTGTATGTGTGTGTGTGTGTGTGGGGGTATTTGGTATGATTAATGCATTTAGATGATAAAATGTATCTCGAGGTTTTTAAATGCAATGATAGTCCGAGTCATTTCTATTATTTTGTAGTTACTGTATTGATTTGAGCATGTGTATAATGTCCTCGGGTTAGTGGTGATTTGTTAGGACTGGTAGGATGGTAACTTGTTGATTACATAGGCATTAGGTATACTTTTGAGTTAACTGAGATGTTACACCTACAAAATGAATTTACGAGTAAAGTCCAAATAAATGGCCTCAGAGTGGAATTTTGATGGTTCCATTAGCTCTGGAACGATCGAAACAGGCTAAGACCATGTCTTGTGTAGTTATAACATGGCTTGCAATTTAGCTACCAGAACTAGTTAATAGTTGACTTTGTCAATGCCCTCAGGAATCGTGACCAGATGAGAATTTTGATAGCACAGTTAGCTTCGGATGTCGATTTTGATCTAGGATGATCCCTTGTTTGATATTGGGGATTTTCAAATGTGATTTGACCACCAAGGGATTTTTGTTTAAAAGTTATAGATAAGAAAGTGGGACCCTCACTTTTTTATAGGAAGATCCATTAGAAATTCTGACTGCATCATTTGATACGGAACATCAAATCCATATGGTCACATAGTTTGTTGGAGAAAATAGGAGTTCGAACGAGCCCAAAAGGAAAAAAAGGATTGGAAGGTTGCAAAAAAGAGGGATGCAACGTGGCCAATTCTAAGGCAGCCGCATGGTGCGATCAAACACTGTCACGTGGTAGAGGCGTATCAGCAATGCATGTATGTATAAGGTGAGCTTCTAAGGGAAGTATATACATCTACCTCTCAAATTCATGCAACAATAGCTTTGGCATTTTATATCTGATTTGAGTCGTTCAAATGGCTAAGTTGTACGTATTTTTGTGAGAAATGCTGCTATGGTGTCAGAATTCAATTTTGGCACGTATTTTGAGGTAAAATCTTCATTTTTTTGCTTGTTGTATATTGGAAATGAGTGAAAAATGCGATATCTCAATCATTTCTCCATGGAATTAAGTGAAATTTGTGTCTAAATTATTCTATTTTCCAAGAGGAACTTTGTGGTATACTTGGATCATGTCATAGTAGTTATATGTTTTGTGGAATTTGACTGAGAAATCATGTACGAAATATTTTTTGATAAGAAATGCAACTTCATTTTTGAGTTGTTTCTTGTTTTTTGGGTTCTTTTTTGTGCTCAATTTTTTTCTATGGAGTTAGGGTGATGTAGGGAAAATTTTATGAGGTCAGGTTTGGCATTTCGTTCATGTGCCCCACTTTCCCCATTTTAGGCCGAATTAACATCATTTCACCCTTTTTTCAAGATGTTGCAACCAATGTGACCATGTTAACCTTGTGAATTATATTTCTAACAACCAAACAACATTGGAAAGAAATTTGGAGGGGAAAAGCTCAGGCGGACTGACTCAAGACGTGAGGAATCGTCGGCCAGGTAAGCTAGGCTTTCTCTTAACCTTAGATTGAGTTGAAATACAAGCGTATTTGAAATTGAAATATGTAGGTATGAATTGTTTATGTATCAAGTTGAGGAGTATATGTTGTATATGGCTGGATGTGTTCTATACATTGTATAAGTATTATGTGTTAGGATAATAGTTGATGCATTAAGGGTTGTGTTGGATGTAGCTGAGTTCTTACATTGTTTGGCTACGAGAAGGGCCTGAAAGGGGCAGGATGGGCTCAAAACATATGACATGTACGCCCACAGAGATTGATTCTTGCTTCCATATGTGTGTGGCCTGAGATTACTGAAATATACTCACTTATGAGGCTGACAAGTCATTGCAAGCTACCTTATGCACTGAATCTAACATTTATATCTGTTCTGAGTACTTTTGGGTGCCTAGATTATGGTAGATTTGCCTAATTAAACACGATTATGTGTTGCCTTGTGACTTGTATGATCTTGTATACCGTTGTTATCTATTATGTACTTATGGCCCTGGTCAGTGATTAGAGAAACATACCATGTTCGAGGAAAGATTATAGTTGCACTCCTAAGGGAGCCTCGCGTTCTATGATGTAAGAGGTATTGTTACTATGCCTCTGGAAGGATAGAGGCGGGGTTGTGATCCTGGTAGCGAGGTGCAGGCTATATCTTATGGGCTTCCCAAGGCTATCTGTAATGAGACACTGGCTATGTGGTTTAGTCCTAAGAACTGGCACATTATTTAAAGAAGCACACTTTATCAGTTAGCCAGTATATGGTTGCCATAGGCAGGATCGTTGTAATAGATGGCCATAATATGATTCTGGGTAGGTGGCATCCTTTTGATTGTCTAGCCTGTTGGGCCTTAGCTTAGGTTATATTGATGTTATCCTATGAGTTGTTTTATACACAAAAGGGGCCAAGTAAAGGCTGAATGTGGGCTAATGCTATGGGATAGACATGTGTACTAACTTGACTCACATATGTATGAGTTTGTGTAGCCTAATGCTACTAAGATATATTAGCTGTGTGACTGGTCATTGATTATATGCCATATTGTGGCCTAGTTCTGGTGTAGACATGACTTTTCTTGGTTAGGTTGTGTAGGCTACCTACATTATGATTGTTGCCACATATGTTGATTCTTGGCACATGTGGTTGTTGAGGTTATGGTATGCTTGGCCTTAGTTGGGCATGATTTCATAGTGATCTGTGACATATACACTCTTATGCACTGTTGATATTTATTGTACATTGTTCTTTTTATCCAATGCTGGGTATCTGTTGTTAATTAAGGGTTGGTGATAGTTATAGTTATATGGGCTGTATTGAGATTGTAGGATACCTTTGTTATGGGGGTCGCCACCTACATCCACTTTGGGCATGATATGACTTTGGAGTTCCGAATCCAGATAGACTGGTTGATTAAGTTTTGATTGTTTTGATCCCCCGACTCCTAGATGACTCTCCCTGCTATTGTCAAGCTCCGATGGCCATGTCTAGGTGTCTGAGAACTAGGTGACATGCCTCATGGTCTGAGTATCCGGTGACCACAACTGTGATACTGGGTAACGGATGCCGATTTTGAGGATCGAGCACTTGTTGATGGTTGGATGGAGGGCCCCCATTGGTTACAGTATGGGTTTGAGACCGAGCCATTTGTCCAGAGAGAGATATGACTTACCATTTGTTTCTGGTATGAAACCTAGTTGATTATGGGTCGTGGACCTCGTTGGTTATATTTTGGGTCGAGGACCCCACTGATTCCTTCTTGAAGGCTAGGCCTTGTAATTGATATTTTTAATTGAGACACTATTTTTTATGGTGGGGGAATCTTTCTTCTGTGGGGGATACATTCCACCTTTATTCATGTATATTTTAGGTCAGGTGCCATATGTCGACACAGGGTTAGAGACCTAATTGATATGTGACTTTTTGGGTAGAGTCCCAGTTAGTTTCTTGTGGATCAACACACCTAATCACACCCTAATTGTGCATGAATTTACCCTCTAGGCTTATGGGGTATTAGGGGGTGTTCAAGCTTAGATATTAGGGTCTTGCACCTACGTACAACATTACATCACATTTGGGAATGGTTGCGGTATGGATCTACTTAATCTTCGTCTATCGGTATCATTGCTCATCGTTCAAGTTGGTTCAATTATCATTGTTCATCATTTGGGTTGGTTCAATTATCATTGTTTATCATTTAGGTTGGTTCAGTTAGCATGGATAATCACCTTGGTTGGTTAAATTGTGGTTTGAGGGTTCATAGCATGCTTATGCTTGATCTGAATTTGTTTTGCTATGCTGCTATAGCTCCTTATATACTTGAGCTTTCTATATGTTCGCTATTTCACTAGGTTGACCGACAATGCCTACTGGGTTTCTTTTTCTAGTACTTACCTCCAACTATTAGCATTTTCCTATGGTGTGGTTCTAGTCATGGGTTTTGACTTTTGGGGGTCTCGGGAGCTCTCAAGAGAGTATTGGTGAGCACCGGTAGCTTTAGATGCTTCATAGACTTCTTCCAGTTAATGGTCGTCTTTTATTTCTAGACATTGGCCTTGTAGCATAGTGAGTTGTATTTGTAGGAGCACTCCTTATTTGTATATTATTATTTTGTTATTATATATGTACTTGTATGTCCTTGTTTCTATTATAGCTCTATACAGTTGACTTTCATATTCTGGGTAGGTTATGGTGATTTATGTTATCATATTGGTTGTGATCGTGACTAGAAAGTTAGGATAGGTATCCTAGGCTTGGGTAATTGGATTGCATATAGGTGGGATATAATAGGTGCCATCATGACTGGGATCGGATCATGACAAGGTGGTATTAGATCTTAAGGATCATTGGTCTCAGTTGTAAAGAGATACCATCTAGTGGAGTCTTATGTATGGGTGCGGAGACATTCGTGGCTTATCTCCAAGAGGCTACAAGATGTTTAGGGAACTTCCTATATTATTGATTTCAATCATACGGTAGTGTTAATGGTCTTTCGATTTCTAAGAATTTGGCTTCATTTATTCCTTCCTGTGTATGCCGGGCAGAGGCCAGGCTCCGGGTAGAGGCAGTGTTGCATCGTCAGTCCTAGATATGGAGCACTCCCCAGAGCCTATTAAGTAGAGGTTGTATGCCCTTGAGTTTTGACATATGGATAGGGAGGCTACATGCTTTGAGATTGTGGGATCCTCATAGATAGGATTCATGATCTATTCTTTGGTTAGTGATAACATGTATCATGCTATGGGAGATGTTGTTAGAGCTAGAACCTTGTGATACGTGTATCTGTAAGTCCACTACTGGTTAGATGTTATGTGGGTTGTAACCACTCCTACTAGAGATTTTAAAGGCGAGATAAGTTGTGTGTAAGGTAATAGTAAGCATTGGTGCTCTCTTTATATCCGTATTCAATTATTTAACTGCTGGTTTGACCTTTTGGGTTTCCTAATGCGTATGATTATGCTATACCTAATGGGATACTAAGTAATTATCTCCTATGTTATGATTATACCCTATTAGAGGCTGAATTTAAACAAAATCCCTGTGATTTATACATATGATCATTTCGATACTTTACTATTAGAGTGGGAATCTGATGCTGGCATACACCATATTTGTGAGGCCGATTACTAGTTACACCCCTTGGTACCCCTTGTGCCTTATGGTTATGATTCTATTGTGATGATTTTGTTGATATGATATTCTCCCGATTCTTTGGTAACTGGATGTTGAGATAAATGTTATGCCTAGGGTGTTAGTAGGGTTGTCTGTTGTTTGCTGGGATAATGTTGCATTATCAGTTGAGTTGCCGGCCACCTTGCCCCGGGGACTTGTTATGATGGTTGGCTGACTGAGTTTGTGTTTTCTAGAATCCTAGTTATGCTTGCTAGTGAGAGTGTTGATCATTTCTTTCGGATTATTTAGTACTTGGGTTATGGTTATACATTGTTAGATGCATTACTCAACTCATCGCTTACTTGAGTATGAGTTCAAAGCTTCTTTTATCATGTGTGGGGTATTGATATAAGGGAATGTCTATTTTATTAGTGGGGGATCAGATATGGTAACTCTCCAGGACTGTGATACGTGGGTCAAGCAATATTGTCAGATGACTTGGGTTTTGATATTTCCCTGGGGGCGGAGTAGTTTGCTAGGTTGAGCCTACTAAGCTAGGCCCATATAGTATAGTCTTATTATTGAACACCTTAGCCATGGTCTGGGATATTCAGGATGGACTGAAGACAACTCAAAGTCAGCACCTGGGTTTATGCTGACCATGGATACCAATTGATACAGTTTGAGATTTGAGAAGGGATGGTTCTAAGGGCTTCGCCCCTGAGAGGAGTCACACCAGTTGGAATGTGGGGGTAAGCTTAGCACTGATATACTAGCCCTTTAATACTTTGATATGGGTTAAGTGGATTGCATCTGAGATAACCCTACTTCTAGCTTTTTCAACTATACATCATGTTTTCTGCGTGTATTCCAGTGACTTACATGTACTTCAGTATGACCTTGTTGAGTTAGGTGACCATTTAATGTTGTTAAAGGAGGTTTTGATGGTGGATATTCTAGGTGTTGT
The DNA here is from genome assembly GCA_011800125.2 of Solanum clarkiae. Classification (NCBI taxonomy): domain Eukaryota; kingdom Viridiplantae; phylum Streptophyta; class Magnoliopsida; order Solanales; family Solanaceae; genus Solanum; species Solanum clarkiae. The sequence goes on along the minus strand of JAABOM020062318.1, from coordinate 1,969 downwards.
AACCAGATCTATTGTGGTTATGGTAAGTGGCTAATTGTGTTTGTTGAGTTGAATACTATGTTGTGTAGCATGAACTTGACGACTTAACAACCACTTATTGCTACAGTTTCGGTTCTTGCTAAGGGTTGATTAAGTAGCTGTTGCAGAATGGTGGCTAATGGTCATAACTATTGAGGACCATGTTTGAGAAGTGAAATATGGATATCAAGGTACTAAGAGAGGTACAGGGAGCCTATTAGTGGGTGGGATGTTGGGTATCTACTGCACTAACTCATTGTTACATACAGACAGGTGGCTAGATTGTTGGATAGTGGAAAGGGCATTGGAACTATTATAGTACACAGAATGGTGTTTATGACCGATATTTTCATGGTATGGACTGGAGCTAGTAGGTATGCTTGTATTCGTACTTTCATGGATGAAAGTCTTTTGAGTGGGGGATATTGTAATGACCCACCGGGTCATTTCTATGGTTTTGTAGTTATTGTATTGATTTGAGCATGTGGATAATGTCTAGGGGCCAGTGGTGATTTGTTGGGATGGTTACCAGTTGGGTTACTTAGGAGTTATGAGGACTTTGAGTTAACTAGGATGTCATACCTGTAAAATGAATTTTTGAGTAAAGCCCTAGTAAATGGGCTCGGAGTGGAATTATGATAGTTCCATTAGCTTTGAAATGGTCGAATTAGGCTAAGAGCATGTCTGGTACAATTATATCATGGCTTGCAATTTGGACGCCAAAAACTAGTTAACAGTTGACTTAGTCAATGCCCTCAGAAATTGTGCCCCAAATGAGAATTTTGATAGCACAGTTATCTCTAGAATGTTGATTGTTATCTAGGATGACCCCTCGTTTGATACTGGAGACTCTTGGATACGATTTGACCCTAGGGTCTTTCCAATGAAAGTTGCAGATAAAAAAGTGGAACTCTTACTTTATGGTAGAAAGCTACGTTGGAAATTCAGACTGCACCAATTGATCCGAAACATCAAAATTCATATGGTTACATAGTTCGTTATGAAAATTAGAGTCCAAACGAGCCGGTAATGACGTAAAAAAGGGATTGAAAGATTGTTGAAAAGGTAAGGCGATGCTGCCAATTCTAAGGTCTCCACATTGCATGGTCAAGCTCCGCCACATGGCAAAGTGATGTCAGTCATGCATGTATATATATATTTGAGGTGATCTTTCGAGGGAAGTATATTCATTTTCCTCTCAACTTCATCCTGCAATAACTTTGGCATTTATATCCAATTTGAGTAATTTAAAAGGCCACATTATATCAATTTTCGTAAGGAACATTGTCATTGTTTCAAAATTTGATTTTGGCATGTATTTCGAGGTAAAATCTTTATTTTTTTGCTTGTTGTATATAAAAAATGAGTGAAAACTTTATATTGTGATAGCTCTTTCATTTCTCAATAGAATTAAGTGAAATTCATTTCTAAATTGTTCTATTGTCTAAGAGAAACATTGTGGTAATCTTGGATCTTGTTAAATTAGCTGTATTTTTGTGCAATTTGATCGAGAAGTTATGTTACAAATATTTTCCAATAAGAATGCAACTTCATTTTTGAACCGTTTCTCCATCTTCTGGGATTCGTTTTGGGCTCAATTTCTGGCTATAGACTCGGGGTGATGTAGGGATCATTTTACAAGGTTTGGTTTGGCATTTTAGATGTGGACCCTACTTTCGTCATTTTAGGCCCAGTTAACATCATTTCACCCGTTTTTCAAGATGTTACAACCAATACGACTATGTTAACCTTGTGAATTGTATTTTCAGTAGCTGTGCAACATTGAAAAGAAATTTAGATGGGAAAAGCTTTTGTGGACTGACTCAAGACGCGAGGAATCATCATCCATCTAGGCTAGGTTTTCTCCTAACCTTAGACTAAGTTGAAATACATGAGTATTTGAGGTAGAATATGTAGAAATGTACTATTCATGGAATTAGATGTGGAGTAT
>JAABOM020062317.1:0-10340 GCA_011800125.2 Solanum clarkiae | reverse complement strand
TTTTAGGAAAATAATTTTTGACATGAAAATATTTTAATAATTTAAAATATTTTTTAAAATAAATATCTCAATTCTTGTAAAAATAAAATTTCAAAATTTGAAATTTTTTTAAAAATAAATTTTTATTTTTATTTATTTATTTGTTTGTTTTTTTGTAAAAGGGGTAAGGGGCTGGAGGTGGAAGAAGTCATAGGGTGGAGTGAAAAATCAAAATTTTTAAAATATAATTCTTTTAAACTATGAGCAAAATTTCAATGACGCGCTTTAAAGGGTCATATTACTTTCCTGAACTAATTTTGAAATAGTATAAATACACTTTTAACGTTTAGGTTGCACAAAGAATGTGCTTACATGCAAGAGGAGAAAAAATAAGTTTTAAAAAATCATAACAAGCACATTTAAACGACAAACCACTAGGCAAATAAAAAAAATTAAAATGAATCACTATTGATACACAATAATATTACAACTACAACAATAATATACCCAATGAAATCCCACAGGTCTGGAGAGGATGAAATGTACATGGACTTTACCACTATCTCATCGAGAAAGAGAGGTGATTTTTTGACAGCCCTCGTCTCAAAAACCCATAAACAGAATAAATTAGATATGAAAAAAAAAAAGAGAAAGAAAAAGAATAGAAAAAAAACGATTAATAATGAAAAACACATGATAGTATGTAAATACGATCCATGAGATAGGAAATGATAACATATAATATAAAGACACGACTAATTCTACTACCCTACTATACCCCAAGGCCAGACATCAACCTAACCCTACTAACCCACTAGTTTACTACTCTAATACGCAACCTCCACTCCTTTCTATCTAAGGTCAGACTCGGTGAGATCAAATTTCGTCATGTCTTGTCTTATCACCTCTCCCCAATACTTCTTCGATTTACCTCTGCTGTGTGACCCCTAAATCTAACCTCTCGCATCTCCTTACACGAGCATCGACACTTTTTTTTTGCACATGTCCGAATCGCTTCCCTCATCTTGTCAGTCATAGGGGCCACCTCTAACTTCTCTTGAATGGTCTCATTTCTAATCTTATCACTCCTAGTATGTCTACATATCCATCTTAACATCTTCATCTCTGCGACCTGCATCTTCTGGACACGTGAGTTTATAATTGGCCAACACTCCACCCCATACAACAAAGATGGTGTCACCACCAATCTGTAAAACTGACATTTACATTTAGGTGGTATCTTCTTATCAAATAGTACTCCAAAGGCAAGATCTATTTTGTCCATGCTGCCCCAATACGATGTGTGACATCATCATCGATATCGCTACTACTTTGAATGATGGACCAACGATATTTAAAGTTCTCTCATGGAATAGGTTGAATGGTAAGCTTCACATCAATGCCTACTTCATCTCTCGCAATATTGAATTTGCACTCCAAGTATTCTATCTTGGTCCTGCTCAATTTGAACCCTTTAAATTCCAAAGCATGTCTCCAAACCTCCAACCTATCATTTACTTTGGCCCGAGTCTCATCAATCAGTATTATGTCATCCACAAATAGCATACACCATGGAACCTACTCCTGAATAAACCGTGTCAGCTTATCAATAACCAACGCAAACAGAAAAAAGCTCAACACAGGTCCTTGATGAAGTCTCATCTCAACAGGAAAATACTTTTGAGTCCCCTCCCACCATTCTTACCTGAGTTTTGGCTTCGTCGTACATGTCCTTTGTCACCCTAATATACACCATTGAGACGCATTTCACCTCTAGATACTTCCATAGGGCATCCCTCAAAACTTTGTCATAGGCCTTCTCGATATAAATAAACACCATATGAAGGTCCTTCTTTCTTTCCATGTACTTCTCCACTAATCTTCTAACAAGATGAATTGCTTCAATAGTCGACCCCGGCATGAATCCAAATTGATTCTCTGAAATAGACATTTCTTTTCTCGCCCTCATCTCCATCACTCTCTCCCAAACCTTCATGGTGTGACTTAACAACTTGATACTCCTATGACTGTTACAGTTTGGAATATCACCCTTATTCTTGTACAATAGGACCCCTGTACTCCTCTTTCGTTCATCAGGCATCAAACTGTCTAGTTAACCACTCTATACCATTCTTGACTATGTTCTTCAAAGATTACCAGAATCTCATCAGGTCTGATCGTCCTTCCTCTCTTCATCCTACTAATAGCACATCTAACCTACTCAACTTTGAACCACCTACAATATTAGGTCAAGAAATCATAAGTCGAGAAATCACGCATATTAATAAAAACAAACTCAAATATATGAAAAATCAGAAAACTCTTGCATACTACTTGAAAATACAAATGAATTGGACAAAGAAAAGTGAAAACCGAAGAGGACGAAGAATTTTAAAAATATTCATAATTCACAGACATCTCATATTACCAACACTCTAGAATCCATTAACAGGGCAAGTACATTATTTTATACTGAAATACCTTGTTGGAGCCTGCTCGAGTAGTTCAGATGTTCATCCTGCACACCCACCACATGATCATCCAGAAAAGACTACAATCAAGAAAAAGCATATGATGATAGGAACAATTTTTTGATAACTTGAGGTAGTTTACCGAAGGCTTAGTACATTGATACTGCAAATATACCAGAGAACAAAAAGATGGAGTACACACCTTTCTCCAACAGAATCCAAAGGCAAAGATTTACCTCTATAGAAAGGAGGATTCATTCGGATCAACATGAGATTTCCAACTACATTAGCAGAATCCATTTGTATATTTGAAAAATGTTGATCTCCTTCCTTCTCTCATGGTACACTCTACTTCCCGCTGAGTCCCCTTTCTCCTTGATATACAGAGGCAAAATGTAGGTGGATCCTCAACATACCGCCGGACAACAACAGAAGTATTATGTCTTATATACATTTGTATTTCACGAACAATACTATTTTTGACCATCTCCCATTAGAATATCTTCTATTCAATTCCCACCATATGTTCCACTTATTGCCAATGAGAAAATAATCTTTCAGATCTGATTGATATTGTAGTCAATCCTATATGTCCTTGCCAGCTGAGTTGAGAATTTAATCAAGCCAAAAACCTTCAACATATACCCCACAGGCATACAAACGACAAAGGAAAAATGATCCCTTAAAAATATAAAGCTACCACATCAACTTAATGAATTTCACATATTGAGAACAATTCAGAAATTGGGCCAAAAACCTTCAAAAACATATATACCCCATAGGCATAGACAAAATGAAGGCAAAAGTGATCCCTTAAAGCTTAAAAATATGAAGTTGCCACTTAATGAATTTCACATATGGAGAACAATTAAGAAATGTTTGAAACCCAAGTGTAATGATTTCTCTGAATATTCACAGAGATAACATACAAAATCCTCTTTCTATGCAATACATCACATGATGTATTAAGACATTGTCCCCGTATAAGGATCCATCCAAAACAAGATGCTGAGATGAATTAGGCCTTTAAAATCTTGATAAATGCATTACATTAGTAATGCATCAGAAAAGAAACTAAAACGCCATCACAAGCAACATGCTCAAATAAAAATACAGAGTACCATGTCATGGTAAGATTCACCTTCATCTATACCTCTCTGATATGAAATGCAACCTATTAGCTTGACCATATTTCAGAACAAACGGTGCTGCTTAAAGTATGCCCCTCTTGTGACAGCATGGATACTTGTTACAATATAATTATTACTTGAAACATGTTATATGAATGAATTTAGTGCGATGCGCTTGGATAAAATCCAGGACAAGCAGTGAAGGCATCTAGAGTCAAACTTGAATTTATTGTAGAAAAAGAACACCGAAAATAGAAACTTCATGATGGAAGCAAGAAAACTAAAGAATAATCAAGATGTTACAGTAATTTTATACACCTTCCCGAGGAACTTAAAAGACTAAAGCCTACTTCCATCTTAAACTTAAAGAGGTTCTTTAATTACCTGCTGCACTCCTACAGTAAGTCGCATGGTATTAACTATTAAGGTCACTCACAGCTATAACATTGTTTGACACAGCTACTTACATGAATGTACCTATCAGCCAAACACTGCCTGCAGCATCCATGACATACAAAATGCAAACTGTTGAAAAGTGTACCAGCTTATATATATAAATATCAACTACTACGTGAAGAGAAAAGCATGCTGATGATTATTGAACAAACACATCCATGTGTTGCACATGCGAAGGGAGCACCACACTGATGGTTCTTGAACAAGTACGTCCATCTGTTGCATGGCACATACATGATTCCTGAATAGCCACATGCATACCCTTATCAGGCTTAACACGAATCTATAATTGAGTATTGAGTTGCAAAACCATCTATAGACACCAATAAGAGGACAGTACTTTCGTGTTAAGGTAGATCGCAAGTGCTGCAATACTACAATGCCTCGACTCATGGGAATTACTTTCTCACTGAAGCAAGAAATTAATCTACACCATTCCTAATTACCAATTGCATGTTGAGTGACAACTGACACTCCGGTTGATAAGTCCCCTAAGGCATCTCCTGACATTTCATGTAAGCTCCTGGTAAGTGATATTTTGAATCGCAGATGCCATAAGATAAAGAGAACACTGCTGAATACATGTACCATTTGAATTGCTCAAAACTAATAAACGAGAAACACACTTGAAGGCAACTCCAGAAGCATTTCTATAATCTATTATTTAGAAGAACAGATAAATTAATTGCATACTCCAACACCTTCCCTCCTCCTTTGTCCGGGCTTGGGACCGGCTGGTTTAACAGGCGGAGTTACAAGGATCACCTAAACACAAAATGTAACGACAAATGAACCAACACTACCACAAAAGAAACCACAAGGAGAACCAGCATTGATGTCCAGACAATGCGAGATCATACAGAACTCAAAAATATTCAATAAAATGCATCTAACCAAAACACGATCAAGATATTGGCCATAGAACTAAAAATAGAGATAGGGCGAACTCGAAGGAGGTGACTAGACACTATACAACTTTAGTTAACCAAGGATATTACCTTAGATAATAAAGCTAGATAAAAAGACATAAAAATCAAGGAGTAAGGCAAATGTACATCAAGTAGTTGAGTGTTGCCGTACTTCCTAGTAACGTATGATTTAGGTATAAATAGTTACATTTCTTTATATTGGTATTTGTTCTGTTGCTTTGTCCCCTTACCCTCTTTTTTTGAGCCAAATGTCTATCAAGAAATAGCCTTTCTGCCCCACAAAGATAGAAATAAGGTATACATACATATTACCCTCCCATACCCCACTTACGGAATTGCAATTGCTATGTTATTGCTATGGAGATACACTTAGCACTTCGCCACTAACCTTCTAGGTAGTATTCATTACTGGAAGAAATGGAGGAAAAAATTACACGTCAAAACTGAAATTCTCCCATATATGATGTCCCGCGAGAGACCTTTTGGGCTATGGCTAGTGCAAAACATGACTTCAAATGACTAGATATTACTTCAGAGATGTAGACATCATACCATGAAGAAGTTGATACGTGAAATCCACAATCTCATAGCACCTTCAGTAACTAAATAAATATAATATCTGGAAAGCAGATTCTCCAGTTTGGAGACCACTCAGTTCTTGCTCGGTGTGTGGTCATAATTGAACGCGATCACGATGCCCTAAAAAACAGTCGGCCTCCATAAACTGCAATTAACAATAGTGTAGGAGAAAGCACAATAGATAGTGCTGAGTGACTAATATCCATTGAACCATCCTCCAATTTCTCACCACTTTCGAAGTGCAAAACGCGTTTAGGGAACTGAATGTGCATTTCAGCTAACTGTCTGTCAATCCTAGCACTACCAAAGTAACTACAAGAACTTGAGAGAGAGAAGGAACAAAAACCGGGCCAACAGTTGCTCCAAAGCAACATCTCTGAGAACTGATAACTCTTGAACGGCAAATATAGACAACTGAAGCTTAAAGAAGAGAAATACCTCACTCAAATTATCTGGCAAATTTCGACACTTGTAACTTGCATAAAACAGATACACCCCACTCAGTGGCCATTTTTAGAAAAGAAATAACACGACAAACTGAAGCCAAAGCATCCCAGCTACTTCAAGCTGCCACCTCAACTACAAAATCGTACTCAAATCTGTAGTGCTTTACGGGTAAGGGCCCCAGGTCGGCAAATAAACAAATGCTTTAAAAACACGAGTCAAACATATCAGTAAAACAACTGTAAATGACTATTAACAGATTGCTTATTAGAAACACCTTAATCCCTTCTCATGTTTGGTGCATGGACCCACCCAACTTATTGGGGGGATATCACATCACTGTGCAACTAATACTTCCTCATGATAACACATAAGAATTCTACCATTCAGCACCCGTACACCAATTAAAGCGCGCAATTATAGATGAAAACCAGAAAACTTGGACGGGAGACACCTTCGTGATTTTGAATGAGGCAATTGCAGGAGACAACAGAACCTTGTACTGAATAGTGCTCCAGAAGAGAGAATGCAAGAAAACATGGATCTGCTACAGGTACCAGAGATGAGATTTACTTTGTTACGAAAAATAATTGATATCCAACAGAAACGCATGGTTTATACTCCTCCCCACCCCCACCCCCACCCCCGACAATCATTACTTTGGGTAGAACCACAGAATTTGGCACAACCTAAATACGAAGTCGGTGGATGCTTCAATGTGAGAATTTACAGGAAAGATGAACTTCAAAATAAATCTGCACACCCAGCAATAGATTCCCATCTGCACACCCAGCAATAGATTCCCTACACCATATGTGCACTCTTCAGGTCTCACTTCCAGTACAGGAGGCCAAGCATTCTGCCAGACGCTATTTTCAACAACTGACGGATCTGGCTTATATCATTACCTATATAGAAAAATCAGATAACTTACAAATACAATTGCACCAACAAATCCAGACCTATCCAATTTTTGATGATTCTGGTTATCAGATAAATATATCCACAAAACTAGTTGCATGTAGAAGAACCCTCGAAAAATCATCCTTGACCCCTCTGCCCGGGCTTCCAACGGACGCAATTAAGGAGCAGAAACCTGCATCTAGGAGAAAACTAAAGCCTTTTTTATGGAGTTAACTATTCTCCAACTCCATTCTCCTGCTAAGACCTCTTCAGTCTTCATATTGAGAGTTCTGGTGATTTCTCTGTTAATTTAATGATGACATGGGAGAAGAAAGGAAGAGTTCAGACTCGATTAGAACAGTTTTAGTTTCAGAATATAATGATAGATTCACTCAATATCATAAATCACTTAGGAATCTACTTCAATTACCATCAAAGGATTTATGCTAGATCTGCTTAAATATCAGAAACCACTCGAGGAATCTCTTCAGTTACTACTTTGCCGAGTCGGGGAACGTGCATGCTTGTTAACTCTTCAAATAAATGGGTGGTTGATTCACACACCACAAATCAATCAGTAACCCTACTATTTTTTTTTTTTTTACCTACCAACCTCTCAAAGCACCATCTCTCGTACTATAGCTGGAATCTGAGGATCTTAACATCCTTGATGAATGGAAATCTAGGTCAGCTGCATGCTTATGTCTCCCTTTGAAGTACATTGTCGATTAGAACATCCTTCCCTACCTTTGTTAAAGAAGCTCGGACCCTACTTTCAAAATGTTTCTTCATTGGATTGTGGGTCATCAAAATAACAGGGGTCAAGGTTGGCTAGTGAGACGATGGGGGATAAGCTTCATCGTCGAGAGGGAAACAGCCCGGATCACCAGCTAAGGCCCCTAAATGTCCCATTAAGAGAAAAACAGAACCCCCTGCCGTGTACAAAATAAATTTTGTAGCTGAGTACAGACGTTTCTTTCCTCCCCACATGGCTAGAAGTAGATAAACAGGAATTAATTCTAACTCCCACATGATGAAAAAAAGTAAAAGGTCCCGAGACGAAAATGATCCAATTTGACCACTGTACATTGCTAACATGAGAAAATGGAATAATCTAGAATCTCGAGTAACTGGCCAAGCCGCTAAAGTCGCTAAAGTCGTGATAAATCCTGTCATTTGCAAAATACCATCACACCTTACAGAGAAAACTCAAGCTAGTGTGATAAGCAAAAAAGAAATAGAAGCAGAGAAGACAAGAACAATAAACTAAAGGTAGATGAGAACGTTATGGGGCTGTGAAAAGATCCAGAATCGAGTGTGCCCTTACCAGATGTCCACACCCATAAGAGACCTATCAGTGGATCATCGCAAGACAAGCATCTAGACTGAGAACTGAAAATGCACTTCTGGAAAGAATCATCATTGCTGAAAGCTTCTCTTTTAACAGCACTTCCAACGATCAGACAAGGGAATCTCCATGACCAGAAAAGAAAACTGAATCAAAAAGCTAGATATTAATACAAGCCTCAACTACGGAAACCGTCTTCCAAGTGCCGTAAACCCCAAGAGGTTGTGGGTTTTTTCCTCCCAATTGAGCCTCTCTCTCCACCATTCCCATGAGGTAGTCTACGATGTTCATATCTACTAATCTTACCTAGCATCTAGTCGTAAAACCCATGCCACGTAGGAGAGATCACTAGAGGAAGATCGCAAAACTAACTCCCCTCGGTGCTTGGTAATATCCAAATTGCAGTGCAAGCACCAAACGGCAAAGAAACAGGGCAAAGAAGCAGGGTGCACACAAGGGCGCACACCAACATCAAGCTCCGAAATTACCAAATCCAATTTCCTTGCAGTCACCTCTGTGGTCTACAGACATGCATCCAAACAAACAAAATCAAGTGGCATGATAAACAGAAGAAAACAGAAGCACAGAAGAAGTAGCAAGAAGACACAGTAGAGGATCCCTTACTTAGGGCCATAAGAAGATCTAAATTGAGTTCGGGTACTCTTCTCAGATGTCCACGACAATCAAGGATCTCATCAGTTGAATCATCCAAGAAAATAAATTCAGTTTGAGTACTGCTCAGGCGTCCACGACAATCAAGGATCTCATGAATATCATCCAAGAAAAACAAGCATCTAGACTAAAATTTTCATGGCTGCAGCGCACAACATACTACCGGAATATATTGCCATCATTGAGAACTTCCCGACAATAGTTCTGACAGAGAAAAGGAAAGAGACCCACTGATTAGGAAGAAAACTGAACCGAAGTTCACGCTCTGGAAGACCCAAACCGCTAGATGCACGAAAAGAACAAACAGGCAAGTGGGAACCCATACAACAATGGAGAGATCACTAGAGATGCCAAACAGGATAAGATCGTATAACAACCTTCTCTTGAAGCCTAGTGGATATCAAATATCTGGATTGCAGTGCAAGCACCAAAATGGCAAGAAAATTGGTCCACAGAAATGCACATTGAAACCAAACTACAAGTTCCAGATCCTATCCTCTTACTATCACCATGCGGGGCCTGCAATCATCCAACCAAACTAAATCAACTGGTAGGCTAAACGAGAACAAAGAAGGGAACTAGCAATAACACGAAAAGTAGACGTTCATTATAGGGCCACCAAAAGATTCACGATTTGAGTCTGAATACACTTGTCGTGCGTTGTCCATAACCATGGAGATCTCATCAGCCGGATCACCAAAGAACATAAGCATCTGGAATATTAAAAAAACGAATATGACAATACAAATCCACACCAGTGAACCAGTGTGAACAAAGAGAGAAGGGGAACCATTCTGTTTAAAGAATAACTGAGTTGAAGATCTCAATAGTCATGAAATTTATCAAACCGTACAACCTCAATGCAAATCAACAGAGAAGGCCGCTCCATGAAAAGTAGAATTTATGGCTCTGTAAAACCCAGCTGCTGCAAGCACAGAAAGAAGAGAGCAGTTAAAGTGCAAAGCTGATTTTCACCCGTACCACCCAGGAATACAGTAGAAATGTCAGACAAGATTGAGAACCACCCTTCTTTTGAAGCCAAATAATATCCGGATTGCAATGCATGCACAAACATGGCCAAGAAAAAGGTGCACAGGCATGCACACTGGACACCAAACTTCAAAATCTTTCAAGTCTAATCCTCTCAACTGTAACCGTACATCCATCCAACAAACAGAATCAAGCTAGCTTAATACAAGAAAAAGGAAGCACAGAAGATAAACAGGGAGAACACCAACAGAGAGGACCATTTTCTGAAGCTTCAGGAAGACCCAAAAATGAGTAGTTGTCAGGTGCCCATAAGACCACAACCATCAACCATCAACCATCAGGAAACTCTTGGGTCATTGAAGAAAATAAGCATCTGGACTAAAAACTAAAAATGGCAGCAGAATGCAACACAATAGTTCAAGGAAAGTATTTTAGTTGA
>JAABOM020062316.1:0-44267 GCA_011800125.2 Solanum clarkiae | reverse complement strand
CAAAGATATTAAAATATGTTGTTCGATAGATATGTAACATATATATTATAAAATAAAAAAATAAAACATAATAATAGTAACTTAATTTAGTTTCAATACTTATATAATTTAGGCAGTGATCAAATTTTTATGATTTCTCATATAAAAATTTAATGAAAATGTTATCATGAAATAATTTGAATAACAAAAATTAATAAATTATACTGGAGTACTAATTATACATAATAAGATAAGTATCATTGTACATGCTTTTTACAGAATTAGAAATATAATCTGCAATTAACAAACAAATCTAAAAAGAAAAAGATTTATGATATGAATTTTTAAAAATATTAATGAAACTTTATACATGTTGAAGTCACAAGATAGCGGAAAAATAATAATGTAATATTCATAATACATCAAATGACAATAAACAAAATTCCTCAACTCAAATTACAAAATTCCTCATTCAAACTAAATAAAATTTCATAATAAAAATTGTATATCTGTATATTAGTCATCAAACATTCTACTTATCCGCTCAAAAATAAAGATGAAGATAAGCATAATGAAAAATAAGTCAAAAAATAATATTACATAATTGAACGAAAAAAGATTCATTAATATTTTAATTGAATGTATTTATGTATATATAGAGATTTCATGTAATTAACCACTTTAAATTTTTTTTTCTTTTTAAAAAACTACTTCGCAGTTTTCCGGTTTATTTTTAATAGCATTATTACGTGGCTTTATTACATAGTGCTGCGGTTCATTTTGACAGTTCTTTTAAAAGCAGTAGTTTTTTTTTTTTTTTTTTTGCTTTATAATTATAAAAGTTAAAATTATTTATTTTTTATTCATTGGAAATGGCTGATGCACAAATTATTGTATTGAGTTGGGTAAATATTATTTTGTGAAAATATAAAGATCAGAAAAGTAATTTGTATTTTAGTTTGTTGCCTACATTTTTGTGGAAATAAAATCTGATACAAAAATTTAAATTCATTATTATCCAAAGTATTATTGTTATTCAATTACTATTATTACAAAACTTAAAATTTAAATTTTTGTTAGTTAATTACTTACAAATGGTAAAGTAATAGAATGACACGTGGCTTAATGAGGAGGCTGCATCCTCTCCTATTAATAATATATAGATAGATTATTACAAAATTTAAAATTTAAATTTTAGTTATCTAACTATTTACAAATGACAAAGTAATATATTAACACGTGGCTTAATGAGGAGGGTGCATACTCTCCTATTAATAATATATAGATATAGATTACATGTTTTCAAGTTGATTTACTTATGGGTATTCTTACTATGAACTTGATTATAAACTATGTTGGGGTTTCATGAAATGTGGACTTTTTAAGCATGTTTTGAGCTATGAATCTATGTTCTATGATGAGATTTGATGAAGAGTTTTAATGTATCTTGCATGAGGTGTTATTAAGTTTTGGTGGGTTAATTTACATTAAATTTTCTCATATGATTTCACACTTGAATTGCATGATTTTGAACTAGCATTATACCTCCGCCAAGTGTTTGATAAAATGTCCGATTTAGGGTTGTTGAATTGTTGATGATCTATTGCATGACCTATAGTTCAAATAATTTTATGATGATGAAAGGAAGGTATATATATGTGTTGGCTTCATGAAAAGTAACTATAGCGTTGCAAGTGACCACACCTTCTTGAGGGGGTGCTATGCCTCAATCACCATGAATGGTAAGGTGTGACAAACATCAATCAAATTGAGGAGTTGATACCTCAATCCTCATGAATGGTAGGATGTGACACCCATCAATCGAATTAAGGGGTTGATACCTCAATGACCATGGTACAGTGTGACAACCATCAACCAATTGAAGGGTTGATACCTCAATCGCCTCTCCAAGGGGGTGGTAGGCCTTGGAATCCATAATGATGGTGTCTTACTACACAAGTAATATGTTTTATATAAACATGTTTACTTCAAGCATCATTCATGCATGCCATATTGTTATGTGCTCATCCATTGCCTAATTAGGTATTTTGACTGTGTCGCTTACCTCTTGTGGCATTGCATCCTCATACTTAGTACATTCAAACGTACTAATGCACTAACACATATTCTATGCCTACATAATGTTACCATGTAGGAGCTATAGCTCCACTTGATCATACTCCCCCTCCATGTGACTAGTACTATCTCTTGAAGCAAAATTTGGTGAGTCCTCAACTCTGAGGATAATATCTTTTGATCTTATGTTATTCAAAGACTCTCTTTCTTTTATTATATGCTTTTATTATGAGGGTGAGCCCGAAAACTTGTCTTGGCCCGGCTCAAATTCTAAGTTTAGAGTTGTTGTTGGACAAGTTATGTATTTACGCTTTGAGCTCTAACTCCTTTGATGATTTATGCTATGAAAGACTTCCCTTAGTCCCTTTACCCTTATTTGTCTTCTCTTATTATTGTTTAGTTGCTTCCGTGACCAAAGATGTGCAAATGATATATTAAAAGGCTTGTTTGGGGTCCCTTTGGGTCCCCATTCTTCGTGTCACGTCTAGGCCCTAGGCTTGAGTCATAAAAAAAACCCTTGAAACAACCCCAAAAAGTTCACGAATAATGTGCCTCGGAAGTGCTTGGAATCATAGTTTTCATATGTCTAAAAATCCTGCATTATTTTAGAAATCCGACTTCATATTCTTGTTCAGGGGGTCATATTTAGGGGGAAAGGGGGTCTAACCTCGATTTTAGAGCGAACGATTCACAATTTCAAATTTTGAAGTGGCAAAGTCTAGTAGCATCTGCACGTCACTGGCTCGACGCGTCACTGGCACGAACGCGCCAGTGCTATTTTTTTGAGTAATTTTTTCCAGTTTTTCCATCTCGGTCCAACGCTTTTGGGTCTTGGGGCTAAGCCTTCCCACACGTGAAAGTACCTATACTTAGCCACTTTTCACCCTCATATCATTCTAAACATTCTCCAATACTCACTAAAACACTTAGATAATATTTCTTCCCGAAATTCAAGTCTCAAAACCCTCTCCAGATCTTAAAGAATTCAACCAAGCTTCGTATGTCATCCAATCTTCATCGAGTTCATCTCCAAAGCTAAGGTATGTGGGTTTCTTTCATGGGTACCTTTCACCCATGATGCCCAAGATTCCTTTTACCTAAATTTGTATGATTTAAATTTGATTTGCCCATGGGTCCTATTTATTATGAAAATCATTGCACACCATGTTGGGATTTATGAAATTGTGACTATTTTAGCATGTTTTGAGTGATGAATCTAAGGTATGTTATATATTATAAGACATAGATCTGAGGCTTGCCACACAAATCTATCCCCAAAAGGGAACACTTCAAATATCTAGGGTCCATCATCCAAAGTAGTGACGATATCGATGATGATGTCACACATCATATTGGGGAGGTATGGACTAAATGGAGGCTAGCCTCTAGAGTATTATGTGAAAAGAAGATACCACCTAAACTCAAAGGTAAGTTTTACAAAATGGTGGTTAGAATATCTTTGCTGTATGGGGTGGAGTGTTGGCCGATAAAAAGGGCACAAGTTCAGAAGATACATGTCGCAGAGATATGGATGTTGAAATGGATGTGTGGTCATACCAAGTGCGATAATATTAGGAATGAGACCGTTTAGGAGAAGCTTTAGGTAGCTCCTGTGGCTGATAAGATGAGGGAATCGAGACTGCGATGGTTTAGACATATGAAGAGAAGGAGTACTGATGCTCCTGTTAGGAGGTGCAATAGGTTCATTTTGGGAGTTACTGGAGGGGTAGAGGTAGATCGAAGAAGTATTGGGGGGGGAGGTGATCAGAGAAGATATGGTGAAACTTGATATCACCGAGGACATGACCTTAGATAGAAAGGAGTGGAAGTCATAAATTAGAGTAGCAGGCTGATTTGGCTGGTAGGGTTAGGTGTAAATCTGGCTTTGGTTATAGTAGGGTAGCAAGAGTAGTCGTGTTCTTTTGTCATGTGCTATCATTATCTGTCGTATATGTATTAGCTGTATCGTATTTACACACTGTCATGTGCTTTTTATTATTAGTCGCTCTTTCTGTTTCCTTTCCTTTCCTTTCTTTTTTGTCATATCTAGTTTTTGTTTGCTTATGAGTTTTGAGATGAGGGTTCCCAAGAAATAACCTCTCTACTTCTATGAGGTAGTGGTAAGGTTTGCGTATATTCTACCCTCCCCAGACCCTACTTGTGGGACTTCACTGGGTATGTTGTTGTTGTTGTGGTGTTACCAAGTATCTACTGAAGGTTTTATATTGAATTTACTAGCATGATTTCACTCTTGAATTGCATGGTTTTATTTTTAAGTGTTTGATAGAAAGTCTGTTTATGGGTTCTTGAGGAATTGAAGGTCCAAGGCATGTCTTATGAGTTGAATGATTATATAATGATTATATGATGATGAAGTGATGATGAAAATAAAGTATGTATATGATGAATATATGATGATGAAATGAATGTGTGAATATGATGATTATGTGATGATGAGAGGAATGTATGGCTAAAATGACTATATGATGAGGAGAGGAAATGTAGGTATATGATGACTATATGATGATGAGAGTAATGTATGTATATGGTATTATCTCTATTGTGTTAGAATGTGACCATGCCCTACTTAGGGGTTGCGTGCCGGGTAATTGTGTCAAGGGGCTCATATCTTGATAACCTATCGGGGGTTTTGTACTCCGATCACCATGGGTGGTAGGGTGCGACTATCCATCTACCTTATTGGGGATTTGTACTCATCAACCTACTGGGGGATTTGTACTCTGATCACCACGGGTGGTAGGGTAGGAATATCCATCAACTATGTTGGGGGTTTGTACCCATTAACCCGTTGGGGGGTTTGTACTCCATCAACCTTATTGGGAGTTTTACCCATAAACCCGTTGGCGGGTTTGTACCATAACAACCTTGTGAATGGGTTTGTACCTCATGCACCTCTCCAAGCGAGTGGTAAGCCTTGGATTGCACTAATAGTGTCACTCCTTACACTCCTATTATATTCTATATAAGCATGATTTGACTTTAACCATCATTCATACATGTCATGTTGTTGTATGATATTCATTGCTTATATTTATGCATTTTGCTTATGATGCCTATTTATTGTTGCATTGTATCCTGCATACTTAGTACATTCAAATGTACTAACGCATACTCTATGCCTATATGATATCACCATGTAGGAACTGGAGCTCCTATTGATTCTCCTCGTGGCTAGATGGATTGTTCAAATTAGCTTATGGTGAGTCCTCAAGTCAGGAGACAATATCTATTTCTCTCAAGCTTATGTTTAGACTATGCCATGTATGTTTGGATTATCTATTGTCTTTATTACGAGGGTGAGCTCGTTTTCTTGTCTTGGCCCCCGCTAAAGTATCTAAGGTTTAGAGGTGTTGTTGGACATGTTATGTATATTGTTATGAGTTTGACTCTCTATTGACTCTTGTTGTTTATGTCATAAAGGGTGTTCCCTTAGCCTCGGTTATCCCTATATTACTATCTTTTGTTCTTATTTTATTCCTTTCGCGACCAAGGATTTATAGTGATGTGCTATGAGGCTTGTTTGAAGTTCCTTTGGGTTCTCCATTTGTCGGTCACGTCTAGGCCCTAGGCTTGGGTCGTGACAAAGGTTGTACCAGAACTCTAGGTTGTTAGATCCTCAGAGTCCAACACACCACGTAGTTAGAGTCTTATTCAAGGTTGTGAAGTGCGCCACAACTATGAATAAGAGGCTATGAGGTATTCTAGGAAATGTTTCAGTTCTTTATGATCTATATCATGCAATGGAGTTAG
Source organism: Solanum clarkiae (assembly GCA_011800125.2). Classification (NCBI taxonomy): domain Eukaryota; kingdom Viridiplantae; phylum Streptophyta; class Magnoliopsida; order Solanales; family Solanaceae; genus Solanum; species Solanum clarkiae. The sequence goes on along the minus strand of JAABOM020062316.1, from coordinate 38,441 downwards.
GTCCCATAGGGCTTATTGATAATCCCTAATTGTTACATTACAAGACATGTCTCAAGCTACCCAAGAGGATGATCTGGCAAATGCGGAGGTTCACAATGCTCTATGGGTGTTGGCCAAAGCGGCGACAAAGTTGGCAACTCACATCGATCAACAAATGAGTGCTCCTAAGGATTTTATTGGTAAAAAGAGGGGCAATAAGTCCAGGAGGTCCCGTATTGGAGGAAAGTTCCAAAGTCTCAAGGATAGAGGTGATGCTATGTGTCCAACATATGGTAAGGTTCATAGGGGCCCATGTTTCAAAGGCACCAATCTTGTTTCGATTGTGGTGAAGTGAGACATAAGAGGAAGGATTGTTCTCATAGACACACTAAGAGAAAAGGAGGTGATGGTAGGATGACTAACCCCAAGTGCCAAAAGTGTTGCAAGTACCATAGCTGCTCATGCTTGAGAAAGACCAATGCTTGTTATGGGTGTAGTAAAGTGGGTCACAAACTAGTAGATTGTCCGTATGTTTTAAGAAAGTTAAGGGTGGTCACCATTTAGATCAAGGTAGTCATGTTGATCAAGGGGATGAGATGCCCAAGTTGCTACTGGTATGTTGAACCTTCTTTTTGCTTTGTTGTGTTCGCATTGATGGGACCGGGTGCCACTATTTCTTTCATGATTCTTTCTTGTTGCTAGTGGGCTTCAAGTGTGCCCTGAGTTGTTGTGTGAATGTTTGGAGTCTACCCCCCTCCTTTTGTTGAGTCTATTGTTGCTAGAAAGTTCATAGGTATTGTTTCATGTTCCTACTGCATCAGGTATTGCCTTGTGACTTGTTGGATTTGTTGTGGTGGACCTTGATGTTATGCTTGGGGTGGATTAGCTGCATACATATTGTGTCTTCCTTGATGTGGGGCCCGTAGAGTTATGTTCTGATTCCCCAATGATTTCGTCTTTGATGGGAGGTTTTCAAGTGGTAGTAAAAGAGGTAGGTCCGTTTCTTGTCTTAAGGTACAATTAATCTCTAAGGGTTTCCCCCATGTTCTTATTGCATAGGTCTTGTATTTGATTTTGGTTGAACTTAGTTTGTTGGATTGGAGGTCGTGAGGTGGTTCAGCTACTTGCATATTGTGTCTCATTTGATTGTGTCTCCTTTGATTGTAGAACCCGTAAAGTTGTAATATGATGGTCAAGAATGGTCAATCTATTTGGTCAACTACAATGGGTTAGTCACTTCTCTAAGCTTGATCCTTGGTTCGGGTTTTGTTCCTAAGTGATGATGAGGATAAGTAGTATCTCTAAGTGTCTTTTTGGACTAGGAGTGATCCTTTCTAGTATGTTGGAGTTGTTTGGTTGGCTAGGCACCATTATTTCTATAGGTCTCATGAATAGAGTCTTTAATCGCTACCTTGTTAGATTTATGATGGTCTCTAGTTATGAAGTATTGATTTATTTAGAGCTTGTGAATCATTTGGGGATAGTGTTGCAAATCTTGGGGGTAGGAGGAGTGGTAGGCTAAGTATGTGAAGTGTGAAATGTGGTTAAAGGAGGTTACCTCCCTAGGTTATGTGGAGTCAGAAGATGGTATTAAGATTGATCTTAAGGGTTTTGATGAAGGGTTTTGATGTATATTGCTTGAGGATGTTATCAAGTATCTATTAAAGGTTTTTACATTAAATTTAGTAGCATGATTTCACTCTTGAATGGCATGGTTTTACACTAGCAGTACACACCCTTTAAGTGTTTGATAAAATGTTCAATTATTGGTTCTTGAGGAATCGAAGGTCCAATGCATGTCTTATGAGTTGAATGATTATATGATGATGAAAGTAACGTATGTATATGATGACTATCTGATGATGAAAGGAATGTATTAATAAGATGATTATGTGATGATGGGAAGAATGTATGGCTAAGATGACTATATGATGTGGAAAGGAAATGTAGGTATATGATGACTATATGATGATGAGAGTAATGTATGTATATGATATTATATCTATAGTCTTGGAATGCGACCATGCCCTACTAGGGGGTTGCACGCCGGGTAACTGTGTCAAGGGGTTCGTATCTTGATAACCTATCGGGAGGTTTTTACTTGGTCACCATGGGTGGTAGGGTGCGACTATCCATTAATCTTGTTGGGGGTTTGTACTCATCAATCTATTGGGGGGTTGTACTCCAGTTAACATGGGCTGTAGGATGTGACTATCCATCAACCATATTGGGGGTTTGTACCCATCAACCCATTGGGGGGTTTGTACTCCGTCAATTATGTTGAGGGTTTGTACCAATCAACTCTTTGGGGGTTTGTACCTCAACAACCTCATGAATGGGTTTGTCCTTTAGGGGCCTCTCCAAGCGGGTGATTGGCCTTGGATTGCACTAATAGTGGTCACTCCTTACACTCCTATTATGTTCTATATAAGTAGGGTTTTATTTCAAGCATCATTCATATATGTCATGTTGTTAGTATGTTAGTCATTGCTTATGATTATACATTTTACTTATGATGCCTATATATTATTGCATTGCATCCTACATACTTAGTACATTCAAACGTACTAATGCATACTCCATGCCTACATGATATCACCATGTAGGAAACATAGCTCCTATTGATTCTCTTCGTGGCTAGATAGATTGTTCAAGTTAGTTTATGGTGAATCCTTAAGTTCAGGGACAATATCTATCTTCTCTCAAGCTTATGTTTATACTATGCCTTGTATGTTTGGATTATCTATTGTCTTTATTACGAGGGTAAGCCCGTTGCTTGTTTTGATCCCCGCTAAAGTATCTAAGGTTTAAAGGTGTTGTTGGACATATTATGTATAATGTTATGAGTTTGACACTCTCTTGACTCTTGTTGTTTGTGTCATAGAGGGTATTCTCTTAGCCTCGGTTATCCCTATATTGCTATCTCTTGTTGTTATTTTATTGCTTTAGCGACCAAGAATATGTAATGAATGCTGTGAGGCTTGTTTGGAGTTCCTTCGGGTTCCCCATTCGCCAGTCACGTCTAGGCCCTAGGCTTTGACCGTGACAACACTAGATGTGGCTGACACTCAGAGACTATTGTTAGTCCCCAAGCAAACCACTTGGCTTCATGATAGTCATTCAGTTATTTAGTTCAGCGAAAGACATTAGAATAAGGAAGACATAATAGTAGGTAGCTCAGTTTACTTCTAACTCAATGAATAAAGACCATAGGCCAACAAAATCAAACTCAGCATCTGTGACATAATAGTAGATTTAAAGAAAACTTAATTTAATGAAAGAAATACATCAACATCAAGTCATCATCTTCTAGTCAATGAAGCCTCTACTTATACAGTCTTGAATGGTACTATTTCAGGTCATGCCTGCCACAACTCAAAATAAAACTAACTCAATAAATAATTAATATAAAATGGTATCCTCCAAATGCAGGGGAGGACTCACCAATTAGCTGTAGGGAGAATAGACCTTCAACGGAGCGCCTATCAAGGGTCTCGAGTAACTATCTCTACATCATGAATAGATCAGGTCCAAATGGACGTCAGTACATAGAATATATGAGGATGTAAAATAGCTAGAAAGGAAAGATCATCATAAAAGACACTCAACTCAAACATCAACTCATCTCAGTCATAGACTCAACTCGAAAAGTAAGGAACTGAATAATCACCAAAAGATACCATCATGACCTATTTGAGATTCATCTGACCATTTCTCTAACCAACAACCATCACCTATGAGCCAGCGATGACACAATGAGGCAATGTTGTTGCCACATCCATCCAGTACCTTTCCAGGGTGAAGGACATCACATCGGTGGATCCATAATAATGAACATCAAGTCCTCTTTTGGGACAAGGGAAACATCCAAGTTTATAGTTCAATCCTTTCCTATATTGGCAACATAATTATTTTGTTTGGGTTGTTATCTACCTTTATCCAATTCGGTGCTTAATACTCCTCCCAGGACTCAACATGCTCATAAGATCTTAATCATCTGGATTACTTTTCTAACTAGTCTTGTTGGACATAGTTAACTCAATTCAATATATCAATATCAACTCTTGGGTTAGAATCTCTATCTTAGGACTAATTTCATGATCTTTAAGACTCCAGGAATATCAATTTCATCAATATCATCATCAGCACTCTCATATCTAGATCACAATCACTATCACATTCACATTCATACCGTCAAGACTCTAGACTCATCTCCTAAGTTCATTCTTGAAATATCTTTACGCAAATAACATATAGGGTTTTCTGAAATGACTTATAAAAGTATTTAAATAATAAAATCAAGTTTATGATGATCATCAACTTATAAAAGTACATAGAATATATATAATTTATAAGAAAACATTCAAGATACATGAATGGAGACTCAATATACTCACAATCTTTGTATTACCATCAATAGGAGCACATGGAAGAACAATTTCATGCTTTAGTTTAGCCTTACTCACCCGAAATGAAGAATGACACTAATCTTCGCAAGAAACTAACCTTGACCTTTAGAATCCTAGCCCTTCTTCTCTTCTTCTCTCAAGAACTCCAACTCAAATTTAGCGTAAGAGACTTTAGAATGGGTAGGAACCCTTTTTAGACCAAAAATGATCTATTTGATTGTGTTTTAAGTTTAGGAGGGATTGAAAAAGTATGGAATGCCCCTCACGAGAAAATGAAAAAAATGTACCCTCGTGTACAAAGTTTGCATCACAGACTTGGTCTATTTTAGGGATTTTTGCTAATTTTTTTGATCGAGTTTTCTAATCCCGTAGAAAATATTGGGGTCATATCTAAGTGTGAATCCATGAGATGTCCATAAAGTGTACATGTCACGTACTCTTACTGGTATGCAATTTTGCATCGAAAAATTATCATTTGATCTTGTTGTTCTAAAAATCAACCAAGACTATTTTTCCACACAATTTTTATGGTGATTGCATTTTCGAAATTTGCCATAGAAGTTTGGGAACATGCGTTATATGCACATCTCTTATCTAGGGATATTTTCGTTATTTTACTGGGCATTACATTATCTTCCCCTTGGAATCATTTGTCCTCAAATGAAAAGTGAAGGAAGATAAACTCGATGCACGAATAGTAGTCGAGACTCATTTCATCAATCAATAAATTAGTCAGATTCAAACATCAACTCTAGGATAGATAATTAAATGCACATCAAGTGAGGACATTACCTTAGACATTCTCATCATTGGGCATGAATAGATGTGGATGTTTGACTTTCATATCTTCCTCAGATTTCCACATGGCTTTCTTTACAAATTGATTCCTCCATGGGACTTCGACGGAGAGCCGAATATAAGTAGATTTAGAATTTTATATAAGCTTGCATTTGTGTTTTGTGAATTTGATGAAAAATTAAACATTATATATATATATTTTTGAAGAAGCTTGATTAAGTATATTATTTTTCAGAGTTGAAATGACTACTGCAGAGACTTAAAAATAGATACCTACTATTATAGGACGTGAGATTCTAGAAGTAGGGGGTTTTGTTCTTAATTTATTTGTTGGATCTGTTAACTATCTAGATTCTTGATATAAATTTATGTGGAATCGGAGTGCCATAACTTTGTATTAATTATAGGTTCAATGAATATTTTATATATGAATAAATAAAGAGATAATTTCTTATCATAAATGAAGTTTACATAATTCTAACGTTTTTATTGTTTTCTCTTTTTGTGAAGTTGCAGACATAAAAATTTTAGTGAATCAAATTCATACAAAATTTGAATTTAAATTCATGATCATTTGGATTAAATTAATTAATTTAGACTTCACAAATTAATAAGTCTATTTTTATTAATTTAAAGTCCAACCTCTATTTCATCTTGAGGCTTAAACTTATTCCACGTCTCAAGATGACTTTGCATTCCAGAAGTTCAAGACCAACAAGAAAATGCCATGTGTTCTCATGATGTGGCAATCCTTGTCAAAGTTCAACAACCAACCAAAAATCGATCTTATTAGATAGTGTTTGTGATAAGATTGATGACTTACAAGAACCAATCAGAAAAAGGTGAAGAGTTCATCCACATTTAGACTGCCTCACTCCTATAACTATAAATAGGAGAGTTACATAATTTTCTAAGGACATTCTGCAAGTATTGGAAAAAAGCTACAACACCAACTATATAGCTCTTCGAACAGGTGGTCAACGGAGTTATTCCTGGAGATTGGCTTGAAATGATGAAGTACTGCAGACATTTCTGGAGATCTAATCACATCTCAAGGAGTTTACATAATCCTGCATTTGAGAAATACGCTACTATAGGCCCTTGAATCACAAAAACACGTTAGGAGAGAAGAATTAAGAGAATAACGGAATTGTACTCACTAAAGATTCATTAATAAAATTATTTTTTTCTTTTATTTATTTTGGTTGGAGTTAATTTTCTGTATTTCACTAAAATTTGTTACGAACAGAAGTCATGAGATCCAAGATGGTATCAAAAACCCCTTAAAGAATGATGCTACTAAAACATCTTCTGCTCAAGTTAGAGGAGATCCCTCTAACTTGCCGAATCTTGTAGGAATTCGCTTGTGGGGTTGCGATATCATGAACCCATCAAATGAGGAGAAAGAGAAGACAAAAGGAGAAAACTCAAAGCATCAAAAAGTGCACCTGAAAAAGAAATCATCATTAAGAATCAAAACACCCAAGGCAATGTCATTGAAGAGTTTCAATGAGGAAGAAAACAACTTATCACAAGAAAATGTGAAAAAGTATAAAGGAGTTAGACAGAGGAAGTGGGGCAAGTGGTTGTCAGAGCTTCGAGACCAAGAAAAAAATTGAGTTTGGTTAGGAACATTCTACACTCTTGAAGTTGCTTAGGTTTACGGCAAAGCAGTCATTTAAATAAGAGGTGTTGATGCTGTGACAAACATCCTCAAGCTACCACCAAGAGACCCACCACCAATGAAAATCAAGTTCGAGAACCTACAACCAAAGGATATCAATTCATGAACATATCTTGTACATCCTCATATGATGCTAGGGTTGAGAAATAATTTGCTATTTTATTATACATTTACTAAATTATATTAACGAAATCTAGTTAACTCCTATATTATTGGGATACTTTCTTTTAACTTAAATTATAAGTTAAGTACCAGGGTTCTAAGATATAGAAGTGAAGTTTGTTTATGTATGAACAACCTCTCTTTGAATACTAAGTTGTCACATATATTTTAATCCATTTATCTTTATAATTAGGAAGTCTGGATTCTGTCATCTTCAAGAATATGTGTTTTGGTTTAGTCTCTTAATATAACTTAAGTCTTAATCTCCATCCTTTAGAAGTTGCCATAATCTAGTTTTCGCACATCGGTATAGTCAAGTGTAGTGTTACTAGAATCTCTTTGTTTACTAATCTTTATTTTCTTTATTTTTCTATGGATGAACCCTCAATCGAGTCATCCGAATTCAATTCAACTCTCATGCATTTTGTGTTGGGAAGGATCCTAATATAATAATAGTACATTTTTGCTTCAGTGTCCTTAACTCAATCCAGCAGAATAGGGAATTTGGGCTTAAAACTTAGGAGTAGACAAGGAAGAGCCAAATTTGGTTGAAATTTAGTTTACCTTTCTACTTTGTTATGGTGGAATTAGAAAATATTCTCACAGCACAATTATGAAGAAAAAACATCAAAAATCTTGTGGTCTTCACAAATTCCTACAACACAAATGGAATATGAAGCCTCCCACCGATATAAAAGTGGAGCAGACATACTGATAGTTCCCCACAAATGAAGGGTATTTATTTTGTTTTTGATTCTAAGTACTGTCAACTTAATAGTTTTGTCTTGATATTTGTTGTAACCTTTTGTTTGTTTTACTATAAAGTTCTAGGATTCAAAAGGTACTTGTAATGTGTAGTGGAGCTTTATCCAAGATGCAAATATAAGAAGACAACTTTTAAGATATAAGAGTTTTGATAGACCACTTCATGTATCTTTATATGGTGTAAACTTTTGTTGTATGAATGATCAATTAGCTCCATTTGTTTTTCTGATTATCTCTCTTTTTTCATGTTTATTTTCTTTTTTCTCTCCTTCAATTTGCATGAAAGCATAATTGATCTTTGAATGCAGTTTTAAGAAAAAAATAAAAATACATAATAAAAATCTCCCACTAGTTTAACTTATCCAATTTTCTTTCACATGACTTCTGTCACCTCTCCTCTTTCACTCCTTGTCTTTAACACTATAAAAAAATGTTAATTACCTGGGGGTGTTCCATACGGATAAAATAATGAAATCTCAAACAATTTGATTGCTTTCTTGATAATTCAAATTCGATGGAAAACTTTCATAGGTAAACTATTACCAGTAGATTTAGAAAATTCCTAGTTAATTTAGTTGCGAAAATAAATCTGCATATATGTTATTTCCGTATTTAATTGCGATTAACTATCAAAATTCTTAAGAATTAATTGGTAAAAATTTCATACGAAATCGAATTTCTTGCGGATTTTCATTGAAAAAATTAGCAAATTATTCCCCATGAAGATCCCCAAGTAAATCTTAAGAAAATTTGGAGGTAAAAATTACCAAAAGTAAATTTCATGCTAATATTCATTAAACTATTTCACGAGAGAAATTTCTATGAAAAACCCTAAGTAATTTCGTAAGAACAAGCTATTGCAAGAAAATTTTCATGAATCTTTAGCATGTTCTTCCCCATAAAAATCCCCAACTAATAATTTACATGTAAACAATTAGACAAAAATCTATTCAAAACCTCCAATAATTCTCAAAGTATCATTCAACCACAAGTCTAATGTTAACCATTAAAACTACTAATTAAAAAACATTATTTATAACATCCACATCAGCGATGTATGATTCTTAAATGTTCCAAAATAAAATATTCCAAACATGAATCCTCAATAACACTACTAACAATCAGAGGTCAAAATCACTTTTATTCATATTATTAGGGTCATAATCACTTTCAGTCTCATTGTCAGAATCATCATCACTTTAATTTTCATCAGCTTGGTTGTCTTCATGAGATAGTTCTTCATTTGAAGTCTGTATGCATACATTTTTGATAAGTCTAATTCCTTGCTCATCCTCTTATTTTTGTGCCACAAGTTCTACAACTGAGCATACAGATCAATATTAGAAGAATTTACTTAGGACTCAATCATCTCATCATTTTCTTCTGATAAGGTCGATATTGGTTTCCTAGATACCTTTACAGTTTGATGGAGGGAGCTAAGACCTTTAACTCTGCCTTCTTTCTTTCAACTGATAAGTTCTATCAGAATAACCATCTCACTTAGTTGAGCAGACTGACTAGCTGAATTAGTTTCTCCTTCCACACTTGTAATAACTTCAAAGGTCATTTGTGGTATTTTTTAACCAAATTATCATTTCGCCCTTCTCAAAAGTTGTCTTTGGTTATTTTTGGATAGGTCTGAAATTTAGATTTTGAAAATATAATAAAATGTTGGAGTTCTGCAAAAGAAAGACCTTTAAAAGGCTTAACGATGGAAATTTTAAGTTATGTGGTCATTTTGAGTGTTATCACGACCCAAGCATAGGGTCTAGACGTAACATGGCGAATGAGAAGTCCGAAGACAACCCAAATAAGCCTCTTGGTCGTAACATGCATACATCCTTGGTTGAAGAAGCAAATGAACAATAACAATAGTCGAGTAAAAAGGGAAAATGGGACTAAGGGAATATTCATCATAAACATAAAAATCATAAGATAAGTCAAGCTTGAAAGTATATACAAACTTAACATCCAACAACACCTCTACTTTAGATTTGGAGCAGGGGCCAAGCCATTCCCCGGGCTCACCCTCATAATAGTAAGAATTCAACATAGAGAAAGACTCTCAACATAGCATGGAATAAGTAGATATTTTCCTCGGAATTGAAGACTCACCAAAGCTTACTTCAATGGACTGAACTAGCCATGTGGAGGAGGAGGATGATCAAAACGTGCTCCGATTCCTACATGGTAACATCAGTAGGCATAGAGTATGCATTACTATATTTAAATGTACTAAGTATATGGGACCCAATGTAACAAGATATAAGCCAATATAGTCAAAATGCATATTCATAGGCAATAGATAAGTATAGTCTCAATACGGCATACATGGTCAATGTTTGAAGTAAAACATTCTTGTAAATACTTGTATAGTACATAAGACATGTATAGGAAGGGACCTTAACAAATATAGACCGAGCGGATACTACTTGGAATCCGAGGCATGACACCCCTCGACAAGATGACCGAGGCATGACATCCCCTTGACAAGGTGACTGAGGCTTGAAACCCCCTCGAAAAGGTAACCGAGGCATGACACTCCCTCGACAAGGTGAACGAGGCATGACACCCTCTAGACAAGGTGACCGAGGCTTAACACACCCTCGACAAGGTATGGTCTACTCACCAAGGTAAACCAAACATGATAACATGAGATAACTTGTTTAACTTGTAAACATCATAGATATCCTCATGAATTCAATACTTATATGCAATCCCTTAATCATTATATAGTCACATCACTTATAAACCATGTAGTAGTTCATCAATAATTTGAGAATCCTTATCAAGACATTTTATCAAACACTTGGTGGGTGTGTAATGCTAGTTCAAGATCATGCAATTCAAGAGTGAAGTAATCTGAGAAAACTAAATGCAAATCAACCCACCAACACATAGTAAAACCCTCATGTAAGATACTTTGAAATCCATCATCAAATCTCATAATAGATCATATTTTCATAGCTCAAAACATGCATAGTCTCAATAGACAAAACCCATTATTAGTACAAGCTTGAAATAGATAGTAATGTGCAATAAATCAACATTTCATAAAACTCCAACATAATTTATACTCATAATCCATAATAGAAGATACATAAAGATAATACAAATTGAAAACATGCAATTTTCATAAAAATGGAGATAAGGCTCCTTGGGTGAAAGGACCCAATGGATGAAACCCACATGCCTTATACTTGGGTTTACTTAATGTAGATTTGAAGGAGACTTGATGCTTGAATGAAGTTCTTGAGATCCTGAATTAATCTTGAGACACTTGAATTTTGATGAAATATTTGGTTAAGTGTTACAAAGGGTTTTGAGAGTGTCTTTAGTGATATAAAGTTGACAAATGGCTAAGTATAAGTGTTTTTACACATATGTAGGTGTGGGTCCAAGACCCCAATGCCTTAGGAAAAAATAGGAAAAATAAGAAAGTGACAACATTGCTCCGCGGCAGGTCACATCGCGGACAACTTCTGTCCCTGAAAATTTAGCGAAAATCAATTTTTACTACGGGTCTTCTAAAATCGAGATTATACCTATTTTTCACTCAATTGCCCCCTGATCAAGAATATGAAGTTGGATTTCGATATCACACATAGATTTTAAGATGTATGAAAATTATGATTATGGGCATTTTCGAGGCACATTTCCAAGGCGTTTCAATATATCCCCTTTGGGAACATTCATCCTTGAATGTCAAAGAAATGTACAAAAGAGAAGTAATCATGAAAATTTCAGCACAACATTAATTCAACAAATACATTTGAACATCATTTTAAAAAATCTCAACATAAATGTCAAAATCACCATAAACTTGTCAACATAAACATGAATCCATGTAAATGACATAAAGGATGAAAATTAAGACTTGAAGTCATAAAAGGGACTTAGTTTGTTATCTTAAGCTTGAATAGAATGAAAAAGGTACAAATATTGCCTCTTCATGTGCGCTTCTTCTCCCCAAGTGATGCTTTCGACTTGTCGATTCCTTCAAGGACCCTTGACAGGTGCTTCATCTTTGTTTCTCAACCTTTCCACATGTCCATTTAATATCTCCACCGAGACCTCCTCATAGGATAACTCATCCTTCGCAACACGCATAACCCCAAAAAATTCTATAGCACTTGGGTCACCAACACATCTCCTCAACATAGATACACGAAGGACCGTATGAACCATATCCATTTCCCTTGGCAATTTCAATCCATAAGCAACTTCACCAATTCCCCTCAACACTCTATAAGGATCCAAAAACCTTAGGCTCAATTCCCTTTCTTGCCAAACTAGATCACACCCTTCGTCGGTGGGACTTTCGGGTGAACCAAATCATCAACACAAGCACATATAGCCTACCTTAGTACTTAAGGAAACCATCTCCCCCTTGGGAGGAAACCTTCACTTCACCATCTTCCACCAAAGCATTCAACTCTAGCAAGGCGGGGTCAAGGTCTTGCTTTAACTTAACCTCATCAACCCAAGAAGATTTGAAACCTTCAAAACCACTTCACTATCATTCTCAACTTCATCCAACCTCATTTCCAACCTAGCCAACCAGTGTACTTCTCTAACCACCTTTTTGTTACCCAAGATTCACAATTATCATATTTAGCAAACAACCTCTCATCCCTCCAGCTTTGCATCATCACCTTTAAATGACTCACAAGCTCTTCTTCATTCCAGAAATAAATCAATATACCATCCACAAACTACCACACATATATCAAGGTAGGGTTTAAATACCCTATTCATGAGATCCACAAACATAGTCGGGGAATTGGTCAAGAAAAATATATTATCACAAATTCAAAATATCATAAAGGACATCAAGAAACTCATTGACTACCGAAACCAACTTAATAGGAAGGATTTTAGACTCAACATCCCTAATCCTTATAAGACGGTAAAAACAACCTTTAGAGATCAATTTAGGCCTTAAGACAAGAATTGAATCTACCCTTAACTACTACTTTACAACTCTTCTGTTCACGTACGGACTAATTAAGAAGTTGGAATCTAACTTTAGGAGTTCTATAATCAATGGAAGCATGATATGCAAGTAACCAAACCACCCCAAGACCTCCAAACCTACCATGCTAAGTTCAACAAAATCACAAGACAAGACTTTATGCAATAATGACATAGGATAATCCCCTATAGACTTTTTTTAGCAATAATAGACTCATCAATAGAGGGGGAGGGGAGGGTAGACAACAAAAGGCTCACATAACAATTCGGTACACACATATGAAGCTTATTAACAACACAAGGAATAATAAAAAAACAGTGGCACCCAAACTTATCAAAGCATGCACCTCAAATATCAAAATCTTTAACATACTGATAGAGACATCGGGCACCTTCTTGCCTCGGTTTAAGTGCATAGAACCGATTATGTCATGGAGCACCCCCTTGTTGGCCACCTTGAGCCCCTTGATCAATATGACCACCTTTTTCTTGAGTTCGACCACTTTTTCCTCTTTTTCGAGCATAAGGACAATCAACTTGCTTGTGACTTACATCACCACAACCATAACAAGCATTGGTTTTCCTCAAGCATAGACCAACTTAGTTCTTCCCATACCTTTGACACTTGGGGTTAGTTCTCCTACCATTTCCATCATGACACCTTGGGTTAGATACCCCATCAATATCCTACCTCTTATTTAGAGCATTGGAGGTCTCTTGACCTTAGAAGCCACCATCAAATCAAACCCTCTTGGACTCCTCACTTCTCTTCTTCCTAAGCTTCTCCTCCTCAAGTTGTTCGGTGTATGTCATGAGATAGGACAAGTACATATCATTTACAAGAATCTCGGTACGACATTCTTCATTTACCAAGTTGGACGCTCCCATGGAAGGAACCTTCGATATCCAACCCCACATAGAACCTGCCCTAAGAGCGGTTTTTGAGACAAAAATAGGTCATTCTGTAGATCCGAGATACACAAACTTGTTCATACTTGATCTAGGGTCGACCACCAAATGTGGAGCATACTTGAAAAGCTTGTTGAACTTGAGGGCATACACCCTCACACTCATGGAACCTTGCTTGAGGTTCATAAATTCCATCATTTTGGCCTCTCTCAACTCAATTGGAAAGAACCGATTGAGGAAGGTGACTTTGAACTCCTCCCAAGGAATAGCATTATGATTTCCCCTCTCCACCTTCCATTGCACAAACCAAATTTGAGCCACCCCTTTGAGTTGGTAGGTTGCCAACTTTGCTTTTTTCTCTGAATTGACCCTCATGATGGATAGCACCTTATGCATTTATATATGAACTCTTGAGGATCCTCATTCATCTTGGACCCATGGAACTCCTGTGGGTTTATTCTAGTGAAATCCCAGACCCTAGAAGCCAGAATGGGAGCATGAGGAGCTTAGGCCCCTTGAATGATTTGGTTGGTCATAGCATGAGCCAACATTGTGATGGCATGCCGGAACTCAACTTAAGAAGCCTTTTCTCCTTGAGAGGTATGAGGGGTGGGATAAGCTGGTTCCCCTATGGGTGCACGACCCTTCTTGGTCTTCCTCTTTATAGCGGTATGATTTAGAAGAACAAAAAGCATTTATTAGCGAAAAAAGTCTTATCTTGCATCTAAAGCATGATATAGGCCATGGAGAAGGGAAACATTTCCTAAAACGCATCATAGCCTCCCATTCATAGTTGTGGTGCACTTCACAACCATGAATAAGACTTTAGTCGATGCAGTGTGCTGGATTTTGATGATCATTAATAACCTATTACTCTGATACCAAGTTTGTCATGATCCAAGCCAAGGGCCTAGACATGAGAAGCCGAATGAGAAGTCTGAAGACAACCCAAACAAGCCTCTTGATCGTAACATGGACACATCCTTGGTTGCAAAAGCAAATGAAAAATAACAAGTGTCAAGTAAAAAGGGAAAATTGGACTAAGCGAACATTCATCATAAGCATAGAAATCATACAATAAGTCAAGCTTGAATATATACACAAACTTAACATCCAACAACACCTCTACTTTAGATTTGGAGCGGGGGCCAAGACATTCCCTGTGTTCACCCTTATAATAGTAAGAATTCAATATAGAGAAAGAGTCTCGACATAACATGGAGTAAGTAGATACTATCGTTGGAATTGAGGACTCACCAAAGCTTACTTCAATAGACTAAACTATCACGACCCAAGCCTAGGGCCTAGATGTGACATGCGAATGGGGAACCCGAAGGACCCCAAATAAGCCTCTTAGCATACTATTTACATATCGCTAGTCGCAAAAGTAATTAAACAACAATAAGACAACATAAAATACAGATAAGGGAAGTCTTTCATAACATAAAATATATTCAAGAGTCAAGAGAAGTTATGGCTCAAAGCATAATTACATTACTTGTCCAACAACACATCTAAACTTAGAATTGAGTGAGACCCAAGACACTTTCTGGACTCACCCTCATAATCAAAAGCATTCAACAAAAGAAAGAGAGTCCTTGCATAACATAAGATCAATAGATATCGTCCTCGGAATTGAGGACTCACTAAAATTGCTTCAAAGATAATACTAGCCACGTTGAGGAGGAAGATGATCAAGTGGGGCTCTGGTTCCTACATGGTAACATCATGTAGAAATAGAATGTGCATTAGTACGTTTGAATGTACTAAGTATGTAGGATGCAATGCAACAAGAGATAGGCAACATAATCGAAAAGCTTAATTAGGCAATGAATGAGGGTAATATCAATATGGCATGCATGAACGATGTTTGAAGTAAAACATGCTTATATAGAACATATTACATATGTAGGAAGAGACCACCTTTATAGTCCAAGAAAACTAGTACTTGGAATCCAAGGTATGACCACCCCTTGGAAAGTGATTGAGAAATTTACCCCTCAATTCGTAGATGGGCATACCACCCACCATCATTTTGGTCAAGGTATATACCTCTCAACATGGTAGATGAGCATGACCACCCCCCCATCAAAGTGATTGAAGAATATACCCCCCAATTGGAAGATGAGCATGACCAAACTCCATCAAAATGATTGAGGAATATACCACTCAATTGGTAGATAGGCATACCACCCCCCATCATAGTGGTTGAGGCATAACTCCTCCTCAACTAGGTGTGGTCAACTTACAACACTATAGATACTTTTCATGATATCAACACATACATACATTCCTTTCATTATCATAAAGTCACTTAACTCATATGCCATGCATTAGACCTTCAATGTCTCAAGATTCCATAACCGAACATTTTATCAAACACTTGGTGGGTGTGTCATGCTAGTAAAAAATCATGCAATTTAAGAGTTAAATCATGTGTGAAAAATCAATGTAAAATCACCCACTAACTCTTGGTAATACCCTCATGCAAGATACATCAAAATCCTTCATCAAATCACATAATGGATCATAAATTTATAGCTCAAAACATGCTTAAACAATCACATTTTGTGAAACCCCAACATAGTTTATAATCAACTTTCATAGTAAGAGATACCCATAGATAATCTAACTTGAAATTATGCAATATAGGTAAAGGAAAGATTAGGCACCATGGGTGAAAGGACCCAATGGTTAAACCCACATACCTTAACTATGGAGATTTATTTAATGAATATTTGAAGAGAACTTGAAGCTTGAATGAAATCCTTGAGATTCGGAATGAGTTTGGGACACTTGAATTTGGGTGAAATATTTATGTAAGTGTTTGAGAGAGTTTTGGGAATGTCTTCTATGATATGGAGTTGAAATATAAGTAAGTATAGGTGTTTTTGAGTATAGGAGGGCCTGGGCCCAAGATCCCAAGGCCGTGGACCGAACAGGAAAACACTGGCAACAAAATACACTGCTCCTTGATGACTCCACGTCGTGGAGCTAATGCAGACTGCCACTAGAATTTGAAATTTTGCGAAATTCATTTTTCGCTACGGATCCTCTAAAATTTGGATTATACCCATTTCCCATTCAAATATGCCCCTTGAACATGAATATGAAGTTGAATTTTCAATATCAAGCATGGATGTCGAGAGATATAAAAATTATGATTTTGGGCCCTAGGCACATTTTCGGACACTTTTTGGGATCGTTTCACAAACTAGTCACGTGGAGGAGGATGATCAAAAGGTGCTCCGTTTCATGCATGGTAACATCATGTAGGCATAGAGTATACGTTAGTACATTTGAATGTACTAAGTATGTGAGATGCAATGCAGCAATACATAAGCCAATATAGTCCAAATGTATAATCGTAGGCAATAGATAAGTGTAGTCTCAATGTGGCATGCATGGTCGATGCTTGAAGTAAAACATTCTTGTAAATCATTCAAATTGTATAGTACATAAGACATGTATGGGAAGGGACCTTAACCGACATAGACCGAGAAGCTACCACTTGGAATCTGAGGCATGACACCCCCTCGACAAGGTTACTGAGGCATGGCACGCCCTCGACAAGGTGACTAAGTCTTGACACCCCCTCGACAAGGTGACCAAAGCATGGCACCCCCTTGGCAAGGTAAACAAGGTATGTCACTCTCTCGACAAGGTAATTGAGGGTTGACACCCCTCGACAAGGTGTGGTCTACTCGCTAATGTAAATAAAACATGAGATAACTTGTGTAACTTGTAAAAATCATAGATATCTTCATGAATTCAATACATACATACAATTCCTTAATCATCATAAAGTCACATCACTTATAAACGATGTAGTAGTTCATCAATAATTTGGGAATCCTTATCAAGACATTTTATTTAAACACTTGGTGGGTGTGTAATGCTAGTTCAAAATCATGATATTCAAGAGTGAAATAATATGATAAAATCAATGCAAATCAACCCACCAATACATAGTAAAACCCTCATGTAAGATACTTTGAAATCCATCATCAAATCTCATAATAGATCATATTTTCATAGCTCAAAACTTGCATAGTCTCAATAGGTAAAACCCATTCATAGTACAAGTTTGAAATAGATAGTAATGTATAATAAATCAACATTTCATAAAAATCCAACATTAATTATACTCATAATCTGAAACGACCCCAAAAATTGCTCGATAATGTGCCTCAAATGTGCCAGAATCATAATTTCTCTCTCTCTCTCTCTCTCTCTCTCTCTATATATATATATATATATTAAAATCCATGCGTGATATAAAAGTTCTGACTTCATATTCTTGATCAGGGGGAAAAATTGAGTGGGAAATAGGTCCAACCCCTATTTTAGACCAACCATAGAAAATTTTGATTTTTTCCAAATTTGCACAAAATAGTGGCGATCTATGATGGCTCCACGACGCGCAGCCATCATAGAAGAGTGTAAACTTTGCTTCGGTGATAGGTCTGTATAGCATACTAGATGAGGACCTATGTATTTTACTGCCAGTGATTTTTATCTCGGTCTAAGGCTTTTGGGTCTTGGGCCTAAGTTCTCCAATGCGTGAAAATATCTATACTTAGCCATATTTTAACTTCATATCATATTGAACATTCTCAAATACTCTCTAAAATAATTTGATAAATATTTCAACCCAATTTCAAGTGCCAAAACTCAATCCGAATCTTAAGGATTTCACCAGGTTTCAAGTCTCCATTTTCAATCTTCATCAAGAATTCTCCAAAGTCAAGGTATGTGGGTTTCAACCATTGGGTCCTTTCACCCATGGTACCCAAGCTTTATTTTTATATGAATTTCATGTTTCTAAGTTGATTTTGCTTATGGGTCTTCTATTATGATTTTGACTATGAACTATGTTGGGGTTTTGTGAAAGTGTGACTGTTTTAGCTTGTTTTGAGCTATGAATCTTTCATTTATCTTGAGATATGATGAAAGGATTTGATGTATATTGTAGGATAGTGTTACCAAGTATTGGTGGGATGATTTACTTCTAGATTTCTTGCATGATTTAATTCTTTAATTGCATAATTTTACAGTAGCATTCACACCCACCAAGTGTTTGATAAAATATCCGGTTTAGGGTTCTTGAGCCATTGATGATCTATTTCATGTAATATGACTTGTATGACTTTATGATGATGAAAGGATGGTATAAATATGTTGATTTCATGAAAAGTATCAATAGTGTTGAAGTTGATTAATTGCTTCGTTCGGGGGATAGTAGGCCTGTGCAAGCATGTTGAGGGTTTTGTACTTCAATCGCCTCACTTAGGAGGTAGTAGGCCTTGGTTACTAATGATGGTCTCTTCATACACATGTATGAGGTTCAATGTAAGCATGTTTTACTACAAACATTGATCATGCATGTCATATTGTTATATGCCCATTCATTACCTAAATATATATTTCGATTATGTTGCCTATCTCTTATTGCATTGCATCCTGCATACTTAGTACATTAAAATTTACTAATGTATACTATATGCCCACATAATATCACCATGTAGGGATCAGGGCTCCACTTGATCATCCTCCTCTTCCATGTGGCTAGTGTGATATATCTCAAAGCAAGGTGGTGAGTGCTCAACTTTGAGGACATACTCCTCTTGATTTATGATATTTATAAGCTCTCTTTCCTTCATTATATGTCTTGACCATGAGGGTGAGTCCGGTTGCTTGTCTTGGACCTCGCTAAGTTCAATGTTTAGATATGTAATGAGTCTATGAGCCTTGACTCTTTTTGATTCTATGATGTTCTATGATATTAAAGATGTCCTATAGTCCCGTTTATCCCTATTTACTATCTCCTATTGTCTTTTGGTTACTTCTATGACTAAGGATATGCAATGATATGATAAGAGGCTTGCTTCGGGTCCCTTCGGGTTCCCCATGCACCGTATCACGTCTAGGCCCTAGGATTGGGTCGTGACAAACTTGGTATCAAAGCACTATGTTGTTAATGGTCCTCGGCATCCAACACACCACATCGATTAGAGTTTTATTCATGGTTGTATTGTACACCACAACTATGGGTAGTATGCTATGAGTAAGAATGTTTCCCTTCTTCTTACTCTATGTCATGCTATAGAAGTTAAGGTAAGGTTTTCCCCACTAATGATTATTCTTTGCTATACTAGATCATGTCTAACACAAGAGGAAGAAGATCCCGTACACTCGAGAAACAACCGACTCATGATGAGCCCGAAGATGCTCTCACTTTTTTAGCTTAAGTTGTGGCTAATCAAGCCAACCAAGGGGCCAAGCCCCTCATGCTCCTACTCTGGCATCTCAGGTGAAGGTCTTCATGAGGATGAACCCGCCGGAGCTCAATAGGTCTAAGGTGGAAGACAACCCTCAAGAATTTATTGATAAGGCATACAAAGTGTTGGCTATGATAGGTGTGAGGTCGGAGGAAAAGGCAGAGTTGGCGACTTACCAACTCAAGGGGGTGGCTCAAATATGGTACACTCAATGGAAGGAGGAGAAGAGGAACAACAATGTGGTACTATGGGAAGAGTTTAAGGCGGCTTTCCTCAAATAGTTCTTTCTTCTTGAGATTAGGGAGTCCAAAATGGTGGATTTCATGAATTTGAAGCAAGAGTCTATGAGTGTGAGGGAGTATGCCCTCAAGTTCAACCAACTCTCTAAATATGCTCCACACTTGGTTACTGACTCGAGGTCTAGAATGACTAATTTCGTGATGAGTGTATTCGATTTGGTGAGTGAAGAATGTCATACTGCATTGTTGATTGGTGATATAAACTTGTCTAATTGAGGGGGAGAAATTGAGAAATAGAAGGGGTCATGATGCCAAGAGGGCCCATTTTGATGGTAAGTTCCAAAGTCTCAAGGGTGGTCAATTTCATCCAGGCCAAGGGTCTTCTCATGCTCCTAATTGGAGGTTTGCCGATGACTACCCAAGGGCCCAAGGTGATGGTGGTGTGGGGCCTAATGATTTGTGTCCAAAATATGGTAAGGGTTATAGTGGCCCTTGCTTAAGGGTAACCAATGCTTGCTATAGTGTTGTGGAAGCAGGCCATAAGGTAATGGATTGCCCTCATAACTGGAACAAGGGTAAGGATGTTCATCCACAAGGTTGGGGTGCCAATGCGGTTCCTTTAGGAAGAGGAGGTCAACAAGGTGGTTCTCTAAGGCACAATTGATTTTATACTTTACATGGGAGGCAAGGGGTTGATGAGGTGCCCGATGTCGTCACGGGTATGTTAAAAGTTTTTTGATATACCCGAGTGCCACCCTTTGTTTTGTTACTCGTCTTATTGCCAAAAGGATTCATGTTGAGCCTGTATTGTTGTGTGAGTCTTATGAGGTGTCTACTCATATTGGTGCATCTATTATTGCTACAAAGGTCTATAGAAATTATCCCGTTTGCATCTTGCATAAAATATTGCCTTGTGATCTTGTTGAGTTGGATATGGTTGATTTCAATGTCATTCTTGGGATGGATTGGTTGCATGCATACTATGCATCTATTGATTGTAGAACCCATAGGGTCAAATTCCATTTCCCAAATGAACCTGTCCTTGATTGGGAGTGTCATGATGTAGTGGTAAAGGGTAGGTTCATCTCTTGCATTAAAACCCAAAGGTTGGTCTCTAAAGGGTGTCTTTATCATCTTGTAAGGGTTAGGGATATTGGGTCCAAAGTCCTTCCTATCGACTTGGTTCTGGTGGTTAATGATTTCCTTGAAGTCTTTCCAAATGACCTTCTCGGTGTTCCTCAGGAAAGGGTAATAGATTTTAGTATAAGCCTCCTTCCCGATACTCAACCCATTTCTATTCCCCTTTACTGTATGGCCCAGGTGGAGTTAAAAGAGTTGAAGGAGCAATTGAGGGGTCTTTTCGAGAAGGGTTTTGTTAGGCTTAGCCAATCACTTTGGGGTTCACCAGTGTTGTTTGTGAAAAAGAAGGATGGGTTTCTTAGAATGTGTATCGATTACCAACAACTTAATAGGATTTCCATTAAGAATAAGTATCCTCTCCCAAGGATTGATGATTTGTTTGACCAACTTCAAGGGGGGCTAGTCTCTTTATTCAGATTAATCTTCGATCCAAGTATCATCAAGTGAAGGTGAGAAAGTGTGACATTCCCAAGATGACCTTTCTGACTAGCTATGGGCATTATGAATTTGTGGTTATATCATTTGGTTGATTAATGCATTGGCTATCTTCATGGATCTAATGAATAGGATCTTTAAACCCTACCTTGATTTGTTTGTGGTAGTTTTCATTAACGATATTTTGATCTATTCTCATAGTGAGGAGGAGCATGTGGCTTATTTGAGGGTAGTTCTACAAAGATTGAGGGAAGAGAAGTTGTATGCTATATATGAGAAGTGTGAATTTTGGTTGAAAGAGTTTGCCTTTCTAGGCCATGTGGTGTCGGGGGATGGTATTAAAATGGACTCTAAAAAGATCGATATGATTAGAAATTGGCCTAGACCATTTACCCCATCAGACATTAAAAGCTTCTTGGGCTTAGCGGGTTACTACTGAAGGTTTTTGAATGAGTTCTCTTCTATTTCTTCTCCCATGACTAAGTCAATTCAAAAGAAGGATAAGTTTGTGTAGACCGATAAGTGTGAAAAGAGTTTCCAAACCCTGATGGATAAGCTTGTCTCCACTCTTATCTTGTCTCTACCGGAAGAGTTGGAAGGGTTTGTTGTGTATTGTGATGCCTCCTGGATTTGTTTGGGTTGTGTATTGATGCAAAATGGTAAGGTGATAGACTATGCTTCTAGGCAACTAAAAGTATGTGAAAAGGATTATCCTACTCATGATCTTGAATTGGCCGTCGTGGTTTTTGCCTTGAAAATTTGGCATCATTATTTGTATTGGGTGCATATTGATGTGTTCACCTATCATAAGAGTCTCCAATATGTATTGACTCAAAAAGATCTCAACTTAAGGCAATGAAAGTGGTTAGAGCTTCTTAAAGATTATGATATGAGTGTGCATTATCATCCCAATAAGGCTAATGTTTTGGCAGATGCTTTGAGTAGGGTTTTTCTGGGTAGCGTAACTCATGTTGATGGTAGTGTCAAGGATGTGGCTAGAGAGGTTCATTGGTTGGCTAGATTGGGGTTTAGGTTAGAAGAAGTTGATTATGGTGATATTGTGGTTGTTGATAGCTCAAAATCTTCCTTGGTTGAAGACGTAAAAGCTAAATGAGATCTTGATCCATCCTTGTTATAATTGAAGACCTTGTGAAAGAGGGCAAGGTGGAGGTTTTCTTCCAAGGGGGAGATGGAACCCTTAGGTACCAAGGTAGGTTGTGTGTGCCTAGTGTTCATGACTAGAGAGAGAAGATTCTTGATGAGGCTTATAATTTTTCCTATACTATTCACCCTGACTCTACCAAGATGTATAGAGATGAGGGATGTGGTTTGGTGGGGAGACATGAAGAAAGACGTTCCTAAATTTGTATCTGATTGTCATAGTTTCCAACAAGTCAAAGCTGAACACCAAAGGTTGGGTGGCCTAACCAAAGACATAGAGATTCCTACTTGGAAGTGGGAGGAAATTAACATGAATTTTGTGGTTGGATTGCCTAAGACTAGAAAGGGTTTTGATTCTATTTAGGTTGTGGTTGATAGAATGACAAATTCAGCTCATTTTCTACCGGGTAAGACTATTTATGGGGCCGAAGACTATGCTAAATTGTAATTTATGAATTGGTGAGATTGCATGGGGTAGCCTTGTCTATCATATTGGATCATGGTGCTCAATTTACTTCGTACTTTTGGAGGTCCTTCGAAAGAGTTCTTGGAACTAAGGTAAAGCTTAGTACGACCTTTCACCCTCAAACGGATGGCCAAGCCGAAAGAACTATCCAAACTCTTGAGGATATGCTTAGAGCTTCTGTCTTGGAGTTTAAGGGTAGTTGGGATGATCTTCTTCCATTAATTGAGTTTTCTTATAATAATAGTTATCATTCTAGCATTGGTATGGCTCATTTTGAGGCCGTCTATGGTAGACGTTTTAGATCACCTGTTAGGGGGTTTAAAGTGGGAGAAAGGGTCTTGCTGGGTCCGGATCTAGTTATGGAGGCTATGGAGAAGGTAAGGTTGACTAGAAAATGGTTCGAAATAGCCCAAAGTCATCAAAAGTCCTATGCCGATATAAGGAGAAGAGAGCTTGAATTTAAAGTTGGTGATTGGGTCTATTTGAAGGTGTCACCCATGAAGGGTGTGGTTCATTTTGGTAAGAGGGGTAAATTAGGTCCAAGATTTGTGGGTCCTTATAGGGTATGGAGAAGGATTGGTAATGTGGCCTATGAGTTGGAATTTCCTAGTGAAATGGATTTGGGTCATCCAGTTTTCTATGTGTCTATATTGAGGAAGTGTGTGGGTGATCTGAATGCTATTGTTCCGTTAGATGTTGTGGGGGTTGTTGAAGACAACTTGACTTATGAAGAAGTTCCACTAGGGACCTTGGTTAGATAAGTGAAAAGGTTGAGGAACAAGGATGTTACTTCCGTTAAGGTCCTTTGGAGGAATCAACAAGTCGAAAATGCTACAAGAGAGGCCGAAGCAGACATACAAAAATGATATCCTTATGTCTTCCATTCTACTCAAGCCTAAGGTACTAATTCTAAGTGTTCTATGTGATTTCATGTCCCATGTTTCAGACCCTATGTCATTTGCATGCATTCATGTTTATGTTGACAAAGTTCATTGTGATTTTAACATTTATGTTGAGATTTTTGAAAATGGTGTTTAAGTGTATTATGCATTTTTGTTGGGGCCAATTTCTTCATGATTACCCTTCTTATGTATGCTTTTTTGGCTTTCGAGGATGAATGTTCCCAAGGGGGAGATATTGAAACGACCTCAAAAAGTGCTCAAAAATGTGCCTCGAAAGTTCCAGGAATCATAATTTTCGTATATCTCAAAATTCATGCGTGATATCAAAAATCTGACTTCATATTCTTGATCAGGGGAAAAATTGAATGGGAAATGGGTATAATCCCAATTTTACAGAAACTATAACAAAATTTGATTTTTTTCCAAGTTTGCGCAAAATAGTGGCGATCTGCGATGGTACCACGACGCGCAGTCGTGATCTTATAGAACTTGAAATGTATGATTTTTATGTGATTCTTGGAATGAATTGGTTGCGTGCATCATATGGCTCTGTAGATTGTAGAACCTGGAAGGTCAAGTCCCAACCTCTCGGTGAGCATGTCCTTGAATGGAAAGGTAGTGACTCCGCTATTAAAGGTCAATTTATTTCCTACCTTAAATTTCGAAAGATGATCTCCAAGGGATGCATATATCACATTGTGAGGGTTAAAGATGTGGTCCGAATTGCCTAGTCTCAAGTCTGTCCCGGTAGTGAATGAGTTTGCAGACGTGTTTCTCGAGGACTTGCCCGATATTCCTCCTGAAAGGGAGGTAGACTTTGGCATAGATCTTCTCTCGGATACTCAACCTATATCTTTTCCTCCCTATCGTATGGTACCAGCTGAGTTGAAGGAATTGAAGGATTAGTTGAAAGATTTGTTAGAGAAGGGTTTCATCAGGCCAAGTATATCTCCATTAGGTGCTCTGGTGTTATTTGTAAGAAAGAAAGATAGATCCCTTCGGATGTATATCGATTATAGGCAACTGAATAAGGTGACCATTAAAAATAAGTATCTATTTCCTACATTAATGACTTGTTTGATCAACTTCAAGGGGCTACTCACTTTTCGAAGATTGACCTCCATTTCGGGTATCATCAGTTAAAAGTTAGAGAATGTGACATTCCAAAGATAGCCTTTCGAATGATGTATGGGTACTTTGAGTTTGTTGTGATGTCGTTTATCCTAATAAATGCTCCGTCCATCTTCATGGATCTTATGAATTGGGTATTCAAGACTTTCCTGGATAGTTTTGTGGTTGTTTTCATTGATGATATTCTTATCTATTCTCGAAGTGAACGGGAGAATATGGGTCATTTAAAGTCAGTTTTGCAAACCTTGAGAGAGAACAAGTTGTATGCCAAATTTAGCAAGTGTGATTTTTGGTTGCTTTTCTAGAACAGGTGGTGTCCGGTGATGGTATAAAGGTGGATCCAAAGAAGACCTAGGCGGTAAAGAATTGGCCTAGACCATTGACTCCTTCGGATATTCAAAGCTTCCTTGGGTTAGCGGGCTATTATAGAAGGTTCGTTGAGGGGTTCTCATCTATTGCTTCTCCATTGACTAAATTGACTCAAAAGAAGGCTAAGTTTGTGTGGTCCGATGAGTGTGAGGAGAGTTTTCAAATTTTTAAGGATTGACTTACATCGACTCTGATTTTGACTCTACCAAATGGAATGGACGGGTTCATGTTATATTGTAATTCCTCTCGAATTAGGTTGGGTTGTATACTTACGCAACATGGTAAGGTGACAACTTATGTATCATGGAATTTGAAGGTACATGAGCGTAGCTACCCAACTCATAACCTTGAGTTAGCAGCGGTGGCCTTCGCTTTGAAGATTTAGAGACACTATTTTATGTGGTTCATGTGGATGTTTTCACTGATCACAAGAGCTTGCAATATGTGTTCACTCAAAGGGATCTTAATTTGAGACAAAGGAGATGGTTGGAACTCCTAAAAGATTATGACATGAGTGTTCTATATCACCCTAGCAAGGCAAATGTGGTAGCCGATGCTCTTAGTAGGCTATCTATTGGAAGTGCAGCTCATATTGAGGAAGGCAAGAGGGAGTTGGCAAGGGATGTCGACTGTTTGGCTAGATTGGGTGTTAGAGTGGCCTATTACAATGATGGTGGTATATATGTTCTAAATGGGGCCGAATCCTCGGTGGATGTTGATGTGAAGGTTAAGCAAGATCTAGACCCATCCTTGGTTGAATTGAAGAATTTGGTTTCCAAAAAGAATATTGAGGTTTTCTCCCAAGGGGGAAATGGTGTACTTTAGTATTAAGATTGATTATGTGTTTTGGATGTGGATGATCTTAGGAAGGTGATCATGAGTGAAGCCTATAGTTCTCAGTGTTTTATTTACCCGGGTCCACTAAAATGTATCAAGATTTGAAGAACGTGTATTGGTGGCATGGTATGAAGAGCGATATAGCCAAGTTTGTACCCAAATGCCCAAATTGTCAACAAGTGAAGGTAGAACATCAAAGGCCCAGTGGATTGGCTCAAGATATTGAGATTCCTACTTGGAAGTGGGAATACATAAATATGGACTTTGTGGTTGGGTTGCCTCGGACTCGGAAGCAATTTGATTCCATTTGGGTTATTGTCGATCGGATGACTAAATCGGCTCATTTCTTACCGGTTAAGACTACTTTTGGTGCTAAAGACTATGCAAAGTTGTACAGTCGGAAATTGGTAAGGTTGCATGGTGTACCTAGATCTATCATATCGCATCAGGGTACCCAAGTTACCTTGCACTTTTGGAAATCGTTTCAAAGGGGACTTGGTACTAAAGTCAAGTTGAGTACCGCCTTTCATCCCCAAACCGATGGACAAGCCGAGAGGACAATTCAAATTTTGGAAGATATGTTGAGGGCTTGTGTGTTATAGTCCAAAGGTAATTAGGATGACCATCTTCCACTCACCGAGTTTTCTTATAATAATAGTTCTATGCTAGCATTGGTATGGCACCGATTGAGGCCTTGTGTGTTAGGAGGTGTAGATCTCCGGTGGATGGTTTGAATTGGGGGAAGAGACTTTGATTATCCCGGACTTGATAATGGAGGCTATGGAGAAAGTGAAGTTGATTAGAGAAAGGTTAAAGACGGCACAAAGTGGCCAAAAGTCCTATTCAGATGCTAGAAAGAGGGATCTTAAATTCCAAGTTGGAGATTGGGTGTTTGTGAAAGTCTCACATATGAAGGGAGTGATGCATTTTGGAAAAAACGAGAAGCTAAGTCGCTGGTATGTAAGGCCTTACAAAGTTATTTAACGGATTGGTAATATGACATATAGAGTGGAGTTACCCCCGGATTTGAGCTCTATTCACCCGATCTTCCATGTGTCCATGTTGAGAAAGATGGTTGGGGTCCTATCACTATTGTGCCTTTGGAGGGCATTGAGGTGGAGGAAAACTTGTCTTATGAGGAGGTCCCGATAGGAATTTTGGATAGAAAAGTGAAATAGCTTCGTAATAAGGATGTGGCTTTGGTGAAGGTGCTTTGGAGGGACCAACATGTGGAGAGTGCTACATGGGAGGCAGAGTTGGACATGACGAAGCGATATCCCTATCTTTTCCAATCTACTCAAGCCTAAGGTATTAGGTTCTTTCCTTCTCATTAGTCCCAATTCTTTCTTTCTTGAGTTTCATGGTATTGCATGCTTACATGGGCATTTGAATGGTTTTTATAATGTTTTGAATGGTTTTATTTTTGATATGAGATTTAATGGCTTTGTAATTTCAAATGATGAAATATGCATGGTATCTTGTGTTTGAAAGTTTCATGTTCTCAGCCAAGCCTTTCAAGCCTTGGTCTTGCATATTCGGGGACGAATGTTCCCAAGGGGAGATGATGTAAGGACCCAAAATTTTCAAGCTTATTTATGTTATTTAAGGCCATCATGGGCCCCTATGTTATGCCAAGTTCAAAGGGGTTTCCGTTGGCTATGTTCGACACAAGTGTCGGTAGAAGGATCAACTTTAAACAAGCATAAGTTTAAGCACACTTGGAATTGGGAGGCCCACGAAATGTAAAATGAAATCCCTTTGAGTTAGCTTTGTAACACACTTGATTTCACATCATTCCGATGTCGGATGAAGGAGTTATGATCGTTTTCGTGAGAATTTCGTATGCAGTGGTGTCAAACGGATAGCTTGAGGGGCAGTGACGCCTTTGATGGGTCATTTGGATAGATTGGGACTCGAAAGGGCCATTTTTAGCCTAAGGCATGTGACACATCCAGTGACATAGGCCGTGTGCCTTGCCACTGACTGTTTGGATGACTCGTGGGGTGTGCAAGAGAGGCAAGGTAGCATGGAAGGGAGTTTTGGCGAAAAGTGGTGCCACTGGCACCATTAACGGGCCGGGGAGGCTAAGACGGCTCATGACCCTGAGTCATTAGGCGGCTTGGCCACATTTTCGTGCCTAGGTGTGGTGCAACGGACCACTAAATGGACCGTGAAGCATCACACAGCCCATGAAGTGGTCCGTCAAAGTGACAAGACGTGAATTTTTTCTAAGTGTTCCCAACTCCCATTTATTTTTCTAAGTACCTTTTGACGAGCACTCCACACGAGCCGTGGAGTGCTACATGGCCAGTCAACCTCCCGTATTATCAAATTTTCCATCCGTTTACTAATGGCATTTTCATAAATTTTAATTACCCTAATGACGTTTGTAGACTTCCAATGCCATATTAACCTCGCCAAAAGACCTAATTCCTATTCCAAAGGATCAAACTAATTACTCTTATCTCAAATATACTCCCAATTCTCTCAAGAGCCTCCACCAAGACCCCAATACCTATTTCAAGGAAACTCAAGAACATGTTTAGATTCCAAGACCCATTTCGAAGCTTCTATTCTTTCTCAACTCAATTTCAAGGAATTTAAAGTTTAAGGTATGTGAATTAATCCTTGATTCCTTCCAATCAAGGAGAACCAAAATTATTTTTAAGAAAATCTACATGGATTTTTCTTACTTTAATTTGGAGTTTTGAATATTATGATTCTTAAAATTCTATTGATGCATGGGTATTGTTTACTTGATTATTTTAATGTGATTTAAACCATTATATGGGGATTTACTTTGGGTTTACGAAATTAAAAGTATGCATGTTCCCTTTTTGAATTATTTATGCATGAGTGATTATACTATGGATTTAAATATGGATTTAATTTTGTTTTCGCTTCAATTTCATATTATAAATGTTGATTTTAGATTGAGTCTTAATTACCCATGTCATTCTCTCATTTTTCACAACATATCCATTTATATACATGGATTATTTTGAGAAATTGTGTTATGGGTTAAGCCCAATTTTGTTTTATGGTATGATTTTGATGAAATGTTGATTATGACAGTATTGTTATCACATATATATCTTTGATTTGGCTCTTTGAGCATTTTGGGTGCTTGCACTATTTTACATATGAATGAGCTATTCCTATACATGAGTACATTGACGATGAAATTTTGTTTTGGCCTTTAAGCCTAAGAACACATTGAAATGGTCTTGGAAGTGATTAACATCTCTTGAAAGTATGTATAGTGTGTATATAGTTATATATACTATATATATTCCTGTGGGATGACGACTTAACACTGATGGATGGAGGGTTCGCTCTCTTTCCTTGAATTATGTGCCTAGCATAAGTTTTCTTTCCGAAATGGGAGTTGTCCCATAAGGAAAGATGCCTTCGAAATGGAAATTGTCATGTAAGAAGAAGAAATAATATAATTTTGTGTGTTATTTGTGAAAAATCCTATCTGGAATGGGAGTTGTCCTGTAAGGAAGGTTACTTCATGCGAAATGAGAGTTGTCCCATAAGGTGAAGTATGGTCTACCCTTGGCAAGTAGATCACCTCTTTACTAATGGGGCGATTTCATTGGGATTCCAAGTAATAGCTCTCTTGGTCTTACTTATGTCAGTTAAAGTCACATCCCCAATATATATAAGTGCATCATGTCTTTCATAGCATCTCGTTATATTATGTTCTTTAATATTCAACTCTTTCTATATTATGTGCCCTTGCCATCTAACGTTGATATACAGGTTTTGGTAAGTTACATGTATTACACCACGCATACTTAACACATTCAAACATATTAACGTATATTCTTGCCTAGATGATTTTACCATTTTAGGGACCGAGGACCTTGATCATCCATCATTTGATGCTTAGCTTGGATAGCGTTTTTTCTTATGGTGGTGAGTCCTATCTTTCAAGTACGAACCACCATCCATTTATCTATGCTACCTCTTTCATTTGTTTGTACTTGAGGGTGATCCTGAGGTATGTCTTGGTCCCCGACTCACCTATGTAGAAACATTGCTGGACACCTTGTAAACCACTTTACGATATATGGTATGAGTTATGGTTAAGTCCATGTTATGTATTTGGTTATCTTTGAGTACTGATATGTGACTTGACCTTATGCTGATGGAAAGATCCTAAGTGTCGAGTTGCCCTCATAGCGTGAGCCCTACGTACACACCCGTTAGTATTTATGTGCTATGTGTTGTGTGAACTCGTGTTAACCTTTTCCCCATCATTCCCCCCTAGCGTAATTCCTACTTTCCCATCCCTTAGAACTATATGTTGATTGTTGATTACGCTTCTGAACCGATGATGCGAGTTTTGGTATCTTGAGGCTTTTTTGGGAACTCTCGGGTTCCCATACACTGTGTCACATCTAGGCCCTAGGTCCGAGTCATGACAGTAAAGGACATCACATCGGTGGATAGACAATAAAGAACATTAAGTCCTCTTTTAAGACAAGGGAAACATCCAGGTTTACAGTTCAATCCTCTCCTACACTGGCCAAGTAGTTACTAAGTTTGGGTTGTTATCTACCCTTACCAAATTTGGTGCTCAATAATACTCCAAGGATCGACATGCTCATAAGATCTTAATCATCTGGATTACTTTTCTAACTAGTGTTGTTGGACATAGTTAACTCATTACATCAACATCAACTCTTCGCTATCTTAGGACTAATTTCATGATCTTTAAGAATCTAAGAACGTCAATTTCATCAACATCATCAACAACACTCTCATATTAAGATCACAATCACAGTCACGTGCACATTCATACTGTCAAGGCTCTAGACTCATCTCCTAAGTTCATTCCTGAAATCTTTTATGCAAATGAAATGTAGGGTTTTCTAAAATGACTCATAAGAGTATTTAAACAGTAAAATTAAGTTTATGATGATCATCAACAATAAAAGTACATAGAACATATATAATTTATAAGAAAACATTCAAGATACATGCATGGAGACTCAGTATACTCACTTTCTATCACCATCAATGGGGGCACATGGAAAAATAATTTCATGTTTTAATTTAGCCTTACTTACCTTGAATAAAGGACGACAATAATCTTCACAAGAAATTGACCTCGATTCCTGGAATCCTAGACTTTCTTCTCTTCTTCTATCATGAACTCCAACTCAAATTTATCATAAGAGACTTTAGAATGGGTTTAGGAACCCTTTTTAGATCAAAAATGATCTATCTGATCGTGTTTTAAGTTTAGGAGGGATTGGAAAAAGTCTTGAATTCCCCTCACAAAAAACTAGAAAAAAATGTACCTCAGCATACAAAGTTCATGTCGCAGACTTGGTCTGTTTTAGGGATTTTTTGCTAAACCATTTTCAATCTAGTTTTCTAATCCCATAGAAATTATTGGGATCACATCTAAGTGTGAATCCGTGATAAGTCCGTGACGCGGACATATTGTGTACTCTTACTGAAATGCATTTCCATATTGAAAAATTATCTCTTGATCTGGTTATTCTAAAAATCAACCAAGACCAATATTCCATACAATTTTTTATGATGATCGCATTTCTGGCCTCGCATTTGCAATTGGAGTTTGGGAATATACATTATGCGCACATCTCTCAACTAGGGGTATTTTGGTTATTTTGCTGGGCATTACATTATCTTCCACTTGGAATTATTTTTCCTTAAATGAAGAGTGAAGGAAGATAGACTCGATGCACGAATAGTAGTCGAGACTCATTTTATCAATCAATAAATCAGTAAGACTCTCTGGACAATCGAACATCAACTCTAGGATAGATAATTTAATGAACATTAAGGCTAAGGAAATTACCTTCGACATTCTCATCATGGGGCATGAATAGATGTGGATATTTGGCTTTCATATCTCCCTTAGCTTCCCACTTGGCTTTCTTGACAAATTGATTCCTCCATAGGACTTTAACGGAGAGCTGAATATAAGTGGATCTAGAGTCTTATATAAGCTTGTATTGTTTTGTGAAGTTGATGAAAAATTAAACATTATATAAATATTTTTGAAGAAGCTTGATTAAGTATATTATTTTTAGAGTTGAAATTACTACTGCAGAGATTTACAAATAGATACCTACTATTATAAGATGTGAGATTCTTGAAGTACGAGGTTTTGTTCTTAAATTTGTTTGTTGGATCTGTTAATATTTTACATTCTTGCTAGAAATTTATGTAGAATCGGAGTGCCATAACTTTGGATTAATTATATTTTCATTAAATATTTTATCTATAGAAGTAAAGAAATAATTTCATATCATAAATGAAGTTAACACAATTCTAACATTTTTATTGTTTTCTCTTTTTGTGAAGTCATGAGATCCAAGATAGTCATCAAAAATCCCTCAAAGAATGATGCTACTAAAACATCTTTTGCTCATATTAGAGGATATTTCTCTAACTTGTCCAATCCTGTAGGAATTCGCTTGTGGGGTTGCGATATCATGAACCCACCAAATGAGGAGAAAGGGGAGACAAAAGGAGAAAGTTCAAAGTGTCAAAAAAAGGTACCTGAAAATGAAATTATCATTAAGAATCAAAACACCCAGGCAATTTCAATGAAGAGTTTCAATGAGGAAGAGAATGACTTATCACAAGAAAATGTGAAAAAGCATAAAGGAGTTAGACAGAGGAAGTGGAGCAAGTGGGTTTCTGAGATTCGAGACCCAAAAATAAAAACTCAACTTTGTTTAGGAACATTCAACACTCTTCAAGAAGCTGCTTTGGCTTATAACAAAGCTGTCATTGAAATAAGAGGTGCTGATGCTATGACAAAAATCCTCAAGCCACCAGCAAGAGACCCACCACCAACAGAAATCAACTTCGAAAACCCACCACCAAAGGATATCAATTTCATGAACATATCATCTTCTTCCTCACATGTTGCTAGGGTTGAGAAATATTTTTGCTATTTTATTATACATTTACTAAATTATGTCAGCGAAATGTAGTCAACTCCTAACTTATTGGGATACTTTCTTTTAACTTAAAGTATAAGTGAAGTACCAGGGTTCTAAGACATACAGGTGAAGTTTATTTGTGTATGGCTAACCTCTCTTTGAATACTAAGTTGTCACATATATTTTAATTCATTTTTCTTTATAATTAGGTAGTCTGGATTCCGTCATCTCCAAGAATATATGTTTTGGTTTAGACTCTTAATATATCTTAAGTCTTAATCTCCATCCTTTAGAAGTTGACAGAATGTAATTTGCACACATTAGTTTAGTCAAGTGTAGTGTAACTAGAGTTTATTTCTTTACTAATCTTTATTTTCGTTATTTTTCTATGGATGAACCCTCAAATGAGTCCTCTGACTTCAACTCAACTCTCATGCATTTTTGTGATGGGAAGGAGCACAATATAATAATAGTACATTTTATATTCAGTGTTCTTAACTCAATCAAGCAGAATAGGGAATTCGGGCTTAAAATGTAGGAGTGGACAAGAAAGAGCCAAATTTGGTTGAAATTTAATTCTCCTTTATACTTTGTTATGGTGGATTTAGGAAACATTTTCAAAGCATAATTATGAAGAAAAAACATCAAAAATCTTGGGTCTTCACAAATTCCTACAACACAAATGGAATATAAAGCCACCTATTGATACAAAAATGGAGTAAACACCCTCATAGTTCCCCACAAATGAATGGTGTTTATTTTGATTTTGATTCTAAGTATTGTCAACTTAATACTTTTGTCTTGATATTTTTTGTAACTTTTTGATTATTTTACTGTAAAGTTCTAGAATTCAAAAGGTACTTGTAATATGTAGTGAAGCTTCATCCAAGATGTAAATATAAGAAGACAACTTTCAAGATATAAGAGTTTTGACAGATCACTTCATATATCTTTATATGGTATAAAATTTTCTTATGTGAATGATTAATCAGCTCCACTTTCTTCTAATCATCTCTATTTTTTTCATGTTTATTTTCTTTTTTGTCTCCTCAATTTGATCAAAGCATAATTGATCTTTGAATGTAGTTTTGAGAAAAAAATAAAAACACACAATAAAAATTCCCCGCTAGTTTAAATTATCCAATTTTTCTTCATATAATTGGTGTCGCCTCTCTTCTTTCACCCCTTGTCTTTAAACTGCAAGAGAAGTTTTTATTACCTGGGGGCTTTCATAGGGATAAAATAATGAAATCTCAAGCAATTTGATTACCTACGGGATTTCTTGACAATTCAAATTGGATGAAAAACTTTCATAGGTAAACTATTACCAGCGGATTTAGAAAATTCCTAGGTAATTTAGTTGCAAAAATAAATCTTCATATATTTTATTTTCAGATTTATTTGCGATCAACTATCAAAATAATACAAGAATTAATTCGCAAAAACTTCATAAAAAATCAAAGTTCTTGCTGATTTTCATTGAAAAAATTAGCAAATTATTTCCCATGAAGATCCCAAGTAAAAGTTAAGAAAATTTGGAGGTAAAAAATACCAAAAGAAAATTTCATGCTGATATTTATAAAACTATTTCTATGAAAAACGCTATGTGAATTCATAAGAATGAGCTAGTTCAAGAAAAAATTCATGAATCTTTAGCATGTGCATCCCCATAAAAATCCCCAACTAATAATTTACATATAAAGAAGTAGACACATTTCATAACTAGACAAAAATCTATTTAAAACCTCCAATAATTCCCAAAAATATCATTCAATTACAAGTCTAATGTTAACCATTACAACTATTAATTAAAAAAATATAATTTATTACATCCACATCAATGATGAATGATTCTCAAATGCTCCAAAACAAAGCATTCCAAACAAGAATCCTCAATAACAATACGAACCATCACAGGTCAAAATCACTTTCATTCATGTTATTAGGGTCAAAATCACTTTCATTCTCATTGTCAGAATCATCATCACTTTCAACCTGAGCAGCTTGGTTGTCTTCTTGAGATGGTTCTTCAGTTGAAGACTGTATACATACGTTTTTAATAAGTCTAACTCCTTGCTCATCCTCTTGTTTCTGTGCCACTCGTTCTACAACTAATGTAATGAACCCGGTGTTGTACGACGTCATTGAACCTTGAGAAAATCGTTGCAAACAAAATTTAGACCAAGTGTCATCCCAAAAAGGGCTACACGAATAATGTGCCTTGGCACTTGGAATATGACCCTCAATGGCACAACACTTCACCATAATATTTGTATTCTGGACCTTTTTAGGAAAAAGTATAGGGCCACGACTAGTGCCACGGGTCATGTGGCTTGCCATTGTTCGTGGGACTGGCCGTATGGCCTTGTATGCAGCATCGGAAAGCCTTTTAAGGCTAAGTACCATGCCACGCCCAAGTCACACGGATCGTGTGGCGTGGCACGGGCCGTGAGGCCCTCCGTGAGGCTTCTGGAGCAAAATTTTTTCTAAGTATAAATTACCGTCTCTTAACTCTTCCATGAAAATTTACTAAGTATGGGTAGACGGGAGCACCACATGAACCGTGTGGCTTCACATGACCCGTGAAGC
Organism: Solanum clarkiae; assembly: GCA_011800125.2. Classification (NCBI taxonomy): domain Eukaryota; kingdom Viridiplantae; phylum Streptophyta; class Magnoliopsida; order Solanales; family Solanaceae; genus Solanum; species Solanum clarkiae. The sequence goes on along the minus strand of JAABOM020062316.1, from coordinate 2,273 downwards.
CATCCGTGTGGTGAATCTAACGCGAAAAATTCTAAATGTCAGATTATTACTCCAATTTCCAGAAATTCATCTAAGTATTGGTCCACAGGCTCTCCACACAAACTATAGAGTGCCAACCGAGCCGTATGGCCTCAAATGTGGTGATTTCTGGAAATTTTCCCTCCATCTCATTAAGGGTGTTCCAGTAAATTCGATTATTTCTATTGGTCTTTTGGAGATCCCTATGTTATCCTATGGCCATCTAAAGCCCTAAACCCTATTTCAAACATTCAAAACTCACTCCTCATATTTTAAAGTCTCTCAAAGACTACTCTTAAAGGACCTCTTGTAAATTTTCAACTTTGGAGCAAAGGAACTCAACTCTTCTTCAAATTATTTGGGGTTTTCTTTATTATGCAAATGTGTGTGGGTTTTTGATCGTTGGTTACTTTCAATCAAGGAGATGCAACCTATTTACAAGAAATCTACATGAATTTTGCTTACTTTAATTTGGGGTTTTAAATATTATGTTTTCTTAATGAGCATTGCATTTCATAGCATATGAGAGTATGATTTTGGCATTTGAACCTAAGTATGAACTACTATGAGTGATGTTTGGCTTTTAAGCCCAATTGTGCATTGAAATGTTTTGGCAAGACTTGTATCTCTTTGAAAGCATGTATAACTGCGTATATTATAAGTATTCTTGTGGGATGATGACTTAACATTAATGCAATGAGGGTTTCGATCTCTTTCTTGGAACTATGAGCCTAGAATAAGTTTCCTTTCTGAAATGAGTGTTGTTCTCATAAGGAAAGATGCCTTGAAAAGAGGTGTTTTTCCCGTAAGGAGAAGACATGATATGATATGACTTGATATTCTATATGTGAAAATCCTATCTGAAATAGGTGTTGTTCCTGTAAGGAAGGTTACTTCATACGAAATGGGTGTTGTTCCCTTAAGGTGAAGTATGATTCCCTTTGACATGTAGACCACTACTTTACCGATGAGGAAATTTTATCGGGATTCTGAGTAATAGCTCACTTGGTCTTACTTTTGTTCGTTGAGGTCACATCCCCACTAATAATGAGCATTACATTTCATGCATCATTAGTTTCATAACATATTGTATATTACTCTCTTGATATATGATCTTTTTTATATTATTTGCCCTTGTCACCTAACCATGAATGCAGGTTTGGTAAGATACATGCATTGCATCCCGCATAATTAGTACATTCAAACATACAAACACATATTTTGCCTACATGATTTCACCATGTAGGTACTGAGGAGCCTATTCATCCATCGTACGATGTCTAGCTTAGGTTTCAAGTTATACTTGTTATAACGAGTCTATATCTTTCAAGGACAAACCATCACCTCTTCAACCAACGTTGTTCTTTTCTACTTTATTTACTTTAAGGTGAGCCCGGGGTATGTCATAGCCCTCGACCTATCTTATGTAGAGGAATTGTTGAACATCTTGTGCACTCTTTTCGTATTATGCTAAGTGTTGTATGGGATGCTTGATCATGGCTATTTACATATTATTATTATAAGATGATCTCATGTGATTTTGTGGAAAGATCCTAAGTCCCAATTTGCCCCAATAGCGTGAGTCCTACTTACTCGCCTCTTAGTCATTACGTGCTATGTGCTTTGTAATTTTATGCTAATCTCTTTCCATATGATGTCCCTATAGCGTGAGTCCTACTTTCCTGTCCCTTAGAATTATATGTTATTTTTGAATGCAGTTCCGAATTGATGATGTGGATTTTGGTACTTTGACGCTTGTTTGGGGACCCTCAGGTTCCTATTCACCATGTCACTTCTAGAACCTTGGTCTGGGTCGTGACATAGATAGTATTAGATTCCTAGGTTTGTAAATGATCCTCGGAGTCCAATATGCCTCGTCAAGTAGAGTTCTATTCATGAGAATAAATTGCACCATGCCTATGAGTGGGAGGTTACGACGACATTCTAGGAATTGTCCCACTTCTTCATATCTTATGTTATGCTATGAATTGTATATTTGGTTTCTTGATCTTGATGGTATCATTACTCTATTTCAAAAGACTCCTCGTGGTAGACTTGCTGTCACATCCCAACCTAGGGTCGTGACCTGTGCCCGATAGGGGCACCTAAACACATACTAATCTGAATTTCCTCATTAACTGACCTGGACACCTGCCGAAATTTCGGCAGAGTTTTCTTTATTTTATTAACTAACCTCACCTGCAAATAAAATCCAGCAACATCCCAGACAACAATACAAATACATATTTCTTTAT
>JAABOM020062315.1:0-10341 GCA_011800125.2 Solanum clarkiae | reverse complement strand
TATGATTTTGTTCTATTCTAGCGACAATGTCATTTGATACTTGTGTTTTCTTTCGAATCTATTGTAATACATTAGAACCTTGTGCACGTGACAACCAGGTCTTGGGGGATTTTCATCTAATTGAACTTTTATTTTTATTATAATTCTGCATTTTTAAGGTTATAATTGGATTGTAGGCTGACTTGTCTTGGTGGGATAAGACGAGTGCTATCACGCCCATTTTTGGGTCGTGACAAAAATGACATGGTAAGTTTGTCTCATATTTAATATTTTTATTTATTCTTTTTATACCTAAATTTTATGAATTGTGCTAAATAGTGTAATTTATTTGTAGGATTAAAATAGTGTGAAAATGAAAGAAAGATCCAAAACGAATTAAGTGAAATGAAATATTATATATAGAAGAAAATCAAGTGCTTAATAGAAGAATTTTTATATAATATTATTGTTTCCCTATAAGAATTGAAAAATGTTTAAAATCGCTGCTGGCATGTGGCAGCATATAAAAAGGCCGCAGCAAAAAGTGAACAGCGGCAACAACAATTCTCGTGCAACACACAAGAGTCCAAATCATTTGGGGCTTTCAATATATTTTGGACTCAATCATTTTATTTGAATTTTTTTTACACTTTTGAATATTTTAAAAAATTGATATTTGCATAACTTTTAACCTAAAAAGAATAAGATTTTCTTCTCGTTTATTATATATTATTACATCTTTTCTTTGAATTGATTTCTTGTAATTGCTCCATGTATATATAGAGTTAAACTTCTATCTAGAATTATGATAACTAATAAGATAATTCTTTACTAATTCTTGATTCGTTTTGAAAAATCATATTAGTTATTTTTATATTTTTTTAAAATTTAGTATTTAAAAGATTGACCACAACTAGGATAAATATACTGTCTTATCTTAACTAAACTTGGGAGGGAAAAAGAAAGATAGAACGTGGAATATAAGGAGCATGGCTTTTTCTTGAATAATAACTAGAATTAGTTTATATCTTAGATAACAACTAAAACTGTGCTTGATTCAATTATAGAAAGATAGCATAATGCTCCATAATTGATATCAAATCTACTCCTGCTTAACGATATAATTAGATATCCAATTTTAGTAGACGGTTAGAGGTTGAGATATCATGACCATATTATTATTAACTCTGTAAATCAACAACTAGATAATCAAATAAGTTGATAAAATTAATATTAAACATGATAATCAATTAAACCATTGTCTTAAATCGATTCATTGGTCGTGTAAAAATCTTCCCTCTTCTTGATTAATTGTTCATTAGTTATTTATCTTTATTTTTAGCTTATTAATTTAAATCATCTATCAAAATCTACTGCTTATAAATAGTTAGAATTGGTTCAATTTAGTACAATAGTTAATTGACAAGCCCAACGACTCCTAAAAAGAGCCACTTTATTACTGACACAACCATGTACACTTACGTATATGTTTGGATGCAACATAATATTTTATTTTACATATATCATCAAGAATATACTAATCATTTTACCGAATAGTTTTCAGAACAAGCTAAACATTAGAAAGTTCACCTCAGATGATCATAATAAACATGTATGTATCATTGATTGTCATACTATTAAGAGTTCATATTAGATAATACAATGGTTTGGGATTGAAACTTTTATGTTGGAGGTCTCATATTTGAAACTTCTTGTCAGTAGAAGTAAGGGGTGTGCCTTCAGGGTCGAGCACATCGCATCATAGTGCACGTTATCTCTCCTATTTGATTTGTGAGCTATTGCTTAGGAGTTGGAATTTGACTTTATTTGCACCATAGCGGTTGCAAATTTCTTTATATCATAAAAAAAGTACAATCTATGATAGTTTTGATTAAATGATATTCAAATAAAGAAAAATATAAACCTAAATAACGAAATGATACAATATAAGCAATCAATACCAATTGGTATAAGAGAATCCTAAGCCAAAAGTCACCCACGTCATATCTTTTAAGTTTTATGAATACGTGTGCATTATCATAGTATATAAAGGGTAAACACGACAATTAATGTCATTTAGGATTTGTTTTTGGGATTTGTTTTTCTACTAAAATTACTCTAGAATAGAATCAATTCATTTAGAATAAATGAGAAGAAACACCCTTTTACTGAAAGTCAACTAGTAAACTTTAATATTTTGTGGATAAGATTAGATAAATACTTGTTATATATACATTATACATATATAGACTCACATCTTCACTAAAAGAAGGAAAATATTCATAAAGCCTAAGTATATATCTAAAATTGTAATTGATTTTAAAGTCTAAAATGTTATAATTTTAATATAGTTCAAATATTGATCATTTAATATCACTAAGTAATATTTTTATGTCTTCATTAAGTTATAATTTTCATTGTAAATTTATTTAACTTTTTAAGTTACAAAAGTTAAGGTAAGGAAAAGTAAAATAGGATGGGAGGGAATACAAATTTTGATTTACGACTCTCTTGTTACCTTTCAATTTTGTTAATGACACATATAAGGCCAATCATTTTTCACATATATATAAGCCGCCATCCTACCCTATTTTTAATCAAAATTTTCAAACAAAAGTTTCGTCATCTTCACTAAATGGAAATGCAGAGGCAGAGGAAAATCATAGAGAGAAGATCAGAGAAAAATCATAGACCGTCCAAGTGATTTGTCTGAAGTCATCCTACTTCACATCGACTCTATGGTGCGAGATGGAAAATAAATTGTGTGTACCAGCATACTGGCTAAAAGATGGAGGTTTCTTTGGATGCCCATTACAATATCACTCGATTTCATCTTTCCCATCGATACTTAAAATGAAATCCTCACTCTTGATTATCTGGCTTCCATCCATACTGAACTTTATTATTGGAAGTCTTGCCAAAAATTTTTGAAATTCACTGTGTGGGAATTTAGGTATGAACAACTTTATGATAAGCATGTCGATTTATGGGTACATTTTTCTACTAAAGTTGCTAATGTTGAAGAATTCACGCTTGAACTTTTCCTTATAAATGATGACCAAACATTGTTAGGATATACTATTAACTATGTGTTTAGATATAATATTATTTATTGAACAATTATTTATTTATTTATTCAATTCAATAAATTGTTACATTAAACAGATCAATTTGTTATATATGTGTCCTCAATTTATATAGTAGATGATTTGGTATATAGAGTTTGAGGTTATGCACAGAAGATCAAATCATCGATTCTTATAAGTTAAAATTATAGTTCACAATCTAGATGGAAATTTGGACAAACCATCAGGAAGATTGTAGCAAGAAATTATATATTATGAGAATGGTATAGTTCTAACTTCTCGTTCTAGTACATTTTGAATGTATTGAACAGGACCAAGTAGAGATAGATGTTTTGGACTGACATGTTCTCTAAACTATTAAATGTACTTATATTCTTAATCCTGATATAATGATTATGAGCTATATATATTACTTATCATTTTGATTTATTAAAAGGTGAGATTCTGAAATGGGTCAATATGCCTGGTAAGTTGGATGATAATAATATATATTGGTGAAATAATTAGCTAGTTGATGGAATCCATGTCTCGATATAGAGATTGAGGATACACCTTTAGTGAGAAGCTTATAAGTTTTAATGTGCAAACCCGGCCGATAGATTTATGAATCTAGTGCATGAAATAAGTTAAGTATTGCTCTAAAGGAAATTAATTATTAAATTAAATTAGTCAGTAATTTAATTTATTGATTAGTATCCGTAGTCCTAACATGGGAATTACATAAGTGTTTAATGGAGAATTTTGAAATATAAATAGAGGAGTGCAATTATAAATTTTTAGTGGAATAATTTAATTTTTTATGGTAAGAATTATTCAGAATAAAAAGAATAATTTCCACAATAGGAAGCCTCAGTAATAAATTCTGTGGTACCTACAGTGTTCATATTTAACTGGAACTCATAATTCTATTTCTAATAAAAAAGGGTTTCTTGTATTTTAAGAAAAGGGGTTGTTTTTCCTTCTTCTTTTTGGATTAGGAAAAGTTTTCTATAAATAGGGGTTCTCCTAACCTAGAAAATCTAACAACACAAGAGAGAAAAGAATCAATATTCTATACAATACTTGTCCAACTAAGTATTGAGAGAGTTCAGTTATTAATTTGGGATCACTGTAGAAAATCGTGTATCTCGAGTCTGGTTTGCTTCAAGACATCTGCACACACTTCAAGAGGTATTCCTTGAATTAATTTTTTGTATACTTTGTGTGTGATATGTGTTTGTGATTGTAATCTATTATTCTTAGATCTTAGATCTTGGGAATGCTTCAGCTGTATAGTATTTTCCAACAAATATATGACTTTTCACAGTATTCATTTAAAAATTCCTTGCTCAAATATTTGAAATTGATAAGTATGCATTTAAATATTCCTTGCACATGGATTTGGAATTGATCAATTCCGTATCCCTGAGCAAGGAATTTTTAAATGTATACTAAGGAAAGTCATATGTCTATTCATCATCTATAGAGAAATGTCCAGGCATAAATTCTTCAACTTTAGCAACTTTAGTAGCAAAATGTATCCACAAATCGATATGCTTAGCATAAAGTTTTTCATACCTAACTCCCCATACAATGAATTTCAGGATTTTTTGGCAAGACTTCCAGTAATAAAGTTCTATGTGCATGGAAGCTAGATAATCGATTTGATTTTCAGTATCGATGAGAAATGTGAAATTGAGTGATATAGAAATGGACATCTAAAGAAACTTCAATCATTTAGCCAGTATGTTAATTCACACAAATTATTTTCCATCTTGCATCATAGAGAGGATGTGAAGTAGATGGGTTCAGACAAATCACTCAAACAGTCAGTTATTTTCCTCTGGTCTTCTCTCTATGGTTTTTCTCTGCCTCTGCATTTTCATTTGGTGAAGATGATGGAGCTCTTGTTTGAAATTTTTGACTAACAATAGGGTAGGATAGTGGCTTTTATATATGAAAAAAAGGATTGACGTTTTATGTCTCTTTAACAATATTGGAAGGTAACAAGAAAGCCACATATCATAATTTATATTTTCTCTCATCCTATTTTACTTTTCCTTAACTTTTAAATATAAAATGTTAAAAAAATTTACAAGGCAAAATCTAATTTAATGAAGGCATAGGACTATTACTCATTGACATAAAATTATCAATATTTGAACTTTATTAAAAGTATAACATTTAGACTTTAAAATCAACTACAATTTTGGATATATATTTAGGTATTGTGAATAGTTTCCTGCTTTTAGTCAAGGTGTGAGTCTATATATGTACAATCCCTATATAAGGAGTTTTATTCTAATTTTATCCATAAAATCTTAAAGTTTACTATATAATACAAATCAAAATGTGAAATATTGACTTCCATTAAAAGAGTGTTGCTACTCATTTATTTCTAAATGAATTAGTTTGATTCTATTGTAATTTTAGTAGAAAACGAAGCCTAAATGATATAAATTATTATTTTCCCCTTTATATATTATGACAATGCATACGTATTCTTAAAATCATAAAAAATATGAGGTGGATGACTTTAAGATTAGGATTCTCTTATACCAATTGGTATTGATTGTTTACATTGTATCGTTTCTTTATTTAGGTTTACATTTTTCTTTAGGTTTTAAGGCAATTTAATCAAAATTGTAGTAGACTGTATTTTTTTATAATATGAGAAATCCGCAACAGCTATGTTGCACACAGAGTCAAATCTCTGCTCCTATGCAATAGCTCACAAATCACACAAGAGAAATAACTCACACTAGGGAAGCCTTATGTGACATTCTCGACCTATAAGACAAGTTGATTACTTCCACTAACAAGGTGTTTTGAACTTGAGACCTCCAACATAAAAGTATCAATATAAAACCATTATATTATCTAACATGAACTCTTAATAGTATGAAAATTAACGATGTAATGATGTTTATTATGATCATTTGAGGTAAACTTTCTAATGTTTAGGTTGTTCCTAAAATTATGTGATACAATGTTTGGTATATTCTTGATGATAATTGTTGATGTACTGTCAAAATACAACACTTTTAATGCTTAAAATTTATAATTCTGTGTTTTTTCAATGCTATGTTAGTAGGTTTGATGTGTTTTTATATTTGTTTTGTAGGATTTTAGGGTTGACACTATTTTTTGGTCAAAGTTGTCACGACCCAAGCCTAGGGCCTAGACGTGACCAGCAAATGGGGAACCCGAAGAAACCCCAAACAAGCCTCATAGCATATCATTACACATCCTTGGTTGCAGGAGCAATTAAAATGTCAATAAGAAATAAGCATGAACAAGGGGAAATAGGAATTAGGGTAAACTTCCATGTCATAAACATCAAGAAACAAGAGAGTAAAGACTCATAGCATAGATACATAATATGTCCAACAACACATCTAAACATAAATACTTAGCGGGGGTCAAGACAAGCAACTCGGCTCACCCTCATAGTCAAAGTATACATAAAAGAAAGATAGTTTTAGAACATAGCATGAGTCATAAGCAACTTTCCTGGAATGGAGGACTCACCAACAAGCTTGAGTGAAACCGTACTAGCCACATGGGTAAAGATGCTCAAGCGGGGCTCTGGTTCCTACATGGTGATATCATATAGGCGTAGAGTATGCGTCAGTATATTTAAATGTATTAAGTACGTGGGATGCAATACAACAAGATATAGACAACATAATCAAAAGGCAGAGTTATAGCGAGAGATAGTATGTCAGCAACACAGCATGCATGAACAATGTTTGCAGTAAAACATGCTTGAAAATAATCATACTTGCATAACTTGTTTAACACAATAAGATGACATCGTTAGTTCATCCAAATACCTTGTACTAAAGGGTGAGGAATGCAACATAATAACCCCTTCTAGTAGGTAATGGATAGTACATTAGGGTAAAGAGATAGCATAGTTCATAACCCCTACATGTAAACAAGAGATAATGAATAGCACATGAGGATAGGAAGTTAGCAAAGGTCATAACCCCTTCATGTGTGCATAGGAGGGTGAGGCATTCCACATAGTTCATAACCCCTTCATATGAGTATATTGCATAACCTCAAATCATACATGAGGGTAAGGAGTACAACATAGTTCATAACCCCTACATGTAGAAATGAGTAAGTAAATAACATATGTGGGTGGAAGGTAGTATAGGTCATAACCCCAACATGTGAGCACCTTGCATAACCTCAAACCATACACGATGGCAAGGAGTACAATATAATTCATAACCCCTATGTGTGGATATGAGTAAGTGAGTAACATTGATTTGTATATGAGGATAAAGGTATATACCATAGTTCATAATCCTACATGTAGGAATTGGCCTTGCACTAGAGGGTAATGCATATAGCATAGTTCATAACCCCTTCTAGTAGGCTTGAAAATTGACAAAAGAATAAACCTTAGCATAAAAACCCAATAACTCATCAATAATTCCCAAGAACATAACAACATGAGAGCCCAATAATTCACTTGCAATATCATAGGTGCTTTTCATGATCTAATAACACATATACGTTCCTTTCATTATCATATAGTCATTCAACTCACAAGACATGCATTGGAACTTCAATTCCTCAACAACCCATAACCGGACATTTTATCAAACACTTAGAGGGTGTGTAGTACTAGTGTAAACCATGCAATTCAAAAGTATTATTATGCTAGAAAATTCAATGTAAAACCATGAATAAATACTTGGTAACACCCTCAAGCAAAATATATCAAAACCCTTCATCAAATCTTACAGTAGATCTTAAATTCATTGCTCATAACATAGTAAAACAGTCATAATTTCATAAACCCCAACATAGTGAGCAGTGAATTCCATAATATGTAAGACTCATTTGTAAATCAACTTTAAATCATGCAATTTTTAAGAAAAGGAAGTTTGGGTAGCATGGGTGAAAGAAAACCATGAAAGAAACCCACATAACTTATTCTTTGGAGAAGCTTTAAAGAAGATTTGAGATGAAGATTTGAAGTTTGAGAGGAAATCCTTAGATCCAGATGAGTTTTGAGACTTGAATTTAGGAGATGAAATATTGTCTAAGTGTTTGGGAGAGTATTTGGGAATGTCTTAAATGACGTGAGGGTGAAATAAAGCTAAGTATAGGTATTTTCACGCATGGGAAGGCTTAGGCCCAAGACTCAAATATCGTGGGCCGAACTGAAAAACTGGACAGCAGAATACACTAGGCACGTCGCGCCCCAAATGCGGATACCATTCTAGAAATCAACATTTTAAAATTTGAAATTGTGAATCGTTCATTCTAAAATCAGGGTTAGACCCACTTCGCACTCAATTTGACCCCTTGAACAAGAATATGAAGTCGAATTTTTGAAATAACGCATGGATTTTGAGATATATGGACATTATGATTTCAGACATTTCTGAGGCACATTTTTGAGTACTTTTTTTGTTTGGGGGTCCCTATAATATCTCCCCCTTGGGAACATTCGTCCCCGAATATCAAAGGAATGTACAAGAGAAGAGTAATCATGAATACGTTAGCCCCAACAAGAATGCAACAACATACTTAAAATACCATTTTAAAAATCTCAATATAAGTATAAAATCAGCATAAACCTTTTCAATGTAAACATGAACGCATGCAAATGACTTAGGGGCTGGAACATGAGACATTAAATCACAAAAAGGGTTTGACATAATATCACACACTTGAATAGAATGAAAAAGGCACAAATATCGCTTTTTCCATGCCAGCTCCGGCTCCCCGGGAGGCACTATCGATTTGGCAATTCTTCCAATGGGCCTTGACGAACACTACATCTTCATCAAGCAACTTCTTCATCCCTTCCATCCAATACCTCCACCGGGATCTTCTCCTAAGCCATCTTTTCCTCCATAACACCCACAACCTCAAAGAGTTCTATGACACTAAAGTCACAAGCACATCCCTTCAACCTAAAAGCATGAAAAACTGGAAAAATCATAATCATATCCTTAGGTAATTCCAATCCTTAAGCAACCTTACCAACCATGCTCTACATCCTATAAGGATTCACAATTCTGAACTCAATTGTCAACCTTAAACCCACCTAATCCACTTGGTACCATAAACCACCATCTCCCCCTTGGGAGACAACCTCCATTCTACCATTTCTTCATCCAAAACTTCTAACCCTAATAAGATAGAATCAAGGCCTTGCTTAACCTAGACCTCTCTAATCAAAGAAGATTTGGAACTATTAAGAATACTACACCACCATGCTCAATTTCCTCCAACCTAGTCATCCGGTCAACTCCTCCAACTACCTTCTTGCCACCCAAAGGTCTCCACTTTCCATAATTAACAACCAACCTAACCTCCTCCAAATTCACAACATCACCCTCAAATGATTCACAAACTCTTCCTCACTTCCGGAAGCAATCAACACATCATCACCAAGGACCACCACAAATGTAACAATGTAGGAATTAAAGACCCTATTCATGAGACCTATAGACATGATCGGTGCACAAGTCAAATCAAAAGATACCACCCCAAATTCAACATACCAGAAAGGACATTCAATATCTCATTGGTCACCAGAAATAACTCAATAGAAATAACTTAGGCTCAACAACCCTAACTCTTACGATATGATAAATGCAATCCCTTTGAGATCAGTTGTACCCTAAAACAAGAAATGGACTTACTCCACTACCACTCAAAGATGGGTTATTAGGGAATTGGAATCTAACTCTATGAGCCCTACCATCAATGGAGACAAAACATGCATGCAACTAATCCATCGCAAGTATGATCATAAAAATTCACCACATCTAATCCAACAAAATCATAAGTCAAGATCTAAATGCAACATGACCGCGGAACAATTCCCATAGACCTTTCTAACAACAATAGACTCACTAATGGGATATACACCAAAAATCCACATAACCATCCGGAACACACATGAAGCCCACTAGCAACAAAAGGAAACTTCAACATATCGGTAGCAACATCGGGTGCCTCATCCACCCCTTGCCTTCTTTGAAGAGCATAGAAATTATCATGTCTTGGAGCACCTACTTGATCAATATACCTACCTTGGGCCTTTTGATCCACATGACCACCTTGACCTTGAGGAAGGCCCTCTTTGACCTTGTTTCGGACATAAGGGCAATCAATAAGCTAATGACCTACTTTCCCACACTCGTAACACGTTATTGAATTCTTTAAGCATTTGCCATGATGATGGCTAAAGGGCTACGTATAATTTCCTCATCCATTTTCTGTTTGTGTTCTATTTTGTTCCCCCAAACGTATATAACAT
>JAABOM020062314.1:0-10342 GCA_011800125.2 Solanum clarkiae | reverse complement strand
TTGAAATTTTCATTTGAAAATTTTGGTTCCATGTACAAACAATTAGTAGAAAAATAGAGCAATTTAAAATTTACGTATGTTGGAATTCTAAGAGGCATCCTTAACTTCTACTACCATTATTAATTTACTAGTTATATTTTAATTTTTTTTTAATTAATGAGTTAAGAATAAACAAAAGGGTAGTAGTGGAAAATTTGATTAGAATTTTGTCTTAAAAAATATTTCTTAATATGTGTGTATTATCTTAGAAATTCAGTTAATATATCCAGGGATCATTGTCTTACAAAATTAAGGGATTTTTTCTGTAAAAATTTAGGCATGATGCATTAAAGCTAAAGTGACAGGAAGACCAAGGTTAATCATCTAATATTTTGGAGTCATCTGTCCAAATTAGAAAATCTAAGAAATGTTTGAAAACTAAACCAGTTTAGATGGTTTGCAACATAAGGTAGGTAGGATATTTTCAATTAAGTTTTTACGATATTTGTTTGTACCATTGAAATTTGTCCATTTGAGCGATGAATATTGGGATAATGTGGTGTGTTTCTGGTAACTTTTCTGCTGGTTCAATTATACATTTTTAGCCTTGGAACTTTTTATACAAAGATTTCTTGATGCGATGCAATGTAAAGATAAGTTGGGGGCTACGATCAAAGCTTGGTCATAGTGTTAAATTTTTTTTGGTTAGTAATTTTTTCATGTCTAGGTGTCATATATATATATATATATATATATATATATATATATATATCAGAGGAATACAAATGTAGCAGAACTTAAGATTCAGATGTCCTTTGTGATATTAGAATAAAATTTTGTCAGTCATCTTATATGGAAAACAACCCACTACTCCTCAGTTTCGTTAGTATGAAATTGGAAAATTTATTTTCGAATGCTTTTTGGATGCATTAGTGAAATGAAATTCTGACTTTGTTGCTTTCCGTATTATGCAAAAATTGTTCATGTATCTATTGCGTAGTTGGATGAATCTTCTATCTTCGAATTGCTTTACGCAGTATTCTTTTGACTTAAGAAGATGACTTACATAGTAACTTCGTCATTAGACGAGGAACATTACTCATCGCTGCAATACACATTTTTTTCATTATTATAATTATTGTTAATAATTAGTGCAATTTCTATTTTTAGCAAGATGTTCAAATTTTTGCTCATCATCAATTTGAGGTACGCCTGTGTTGAGTGGATGTAAAGAATGTATTATATTCCAAGTATAAAATATGTACGGGAATTTTCTACAAATTTCATGTCAATGTAATTACCATGTCATCATTTGATATGATGTTTATATGTGTCAAAAGTATTTTTCTCAATTTTGTGTAGAATAAAATTAAACAAAAATAATATTATCTTTCAAAATGTTGGGCCCGTGCTAGCATGGGCACTTCCTAGTTAAAAAAAAATTATTCAAATACCTCTTTAGCTAACTCTCTAAAGCGTCAGTTCACTGACAATGTGAAGAAGTCCAGCCATTATCTTGGACCATATCTTGGTCAAGATATTGCAGCCACCAAACAAACCACTACTTCACCGTTCAGCCACCATTTTTGAAGATAGAGTTTTTGTTCACCCCTCTAAAATCTACTATAAATAGAGGTGCAAATTCTCATTTATAATACACTAAAAAAAATACCAAGACAAAAGTGTAGTAAAGTGTGAGTTTGAGAGTTGTTTTTGTAATCTATTCTTGTGAGTAATAGAAGAATTTTTTTTCTCTCAAATTTGTATTTACTAACGCCTTATTGTTCACTAGGCTTCAACAAGTGATATCAGAGCCAAGTTAGAAGTGTTGGTCGAGTTTTTTTTTAGTGACAGGGATACTGTTCATCGGAGTTTTGTCGGAGACTGTTCATTGAGTTTTCTGAGCTTTGTTCGAAATCTAATTCTGACTGCACCATTGGATTCGTCTTGTCGAACGGAGTCCAATGCACCAAACGACGACCTAATCGGAGTTCAAACGAGCCCAGAAATTACAGTCAAATTTTGGTCAACTCTGTCGGAATTTTTTCAATGGAGTTGTTCACCAGAGTTCTGCCGGAGAGGACGACACTGTTAACCGGAGATCGACGGAGAAGCCGACCCGAAATACTGTTCATAGCCGGAATCTGCAATAGTTTCAAAAATTGCACATTGACCCCTCAAGTTTTCTAAAATTTCAGTTTCATCCCTCAACTTTTAGAAAATATCAGATTGACCTTTAATCTTTCTGAAATTACAATTTGACCTCCAATCTTTCTAAATTTACAGTTTGGTCTCCAAAGTTTTTGAAATTGTTGTTCTACCCCAATAGTGGAATTTTGGTCCCGAAGTGTCAATTCCACCTTTTTAATCGTTCCGGACATAATGGTGAGCTCCATTTTTTCAAGATCCAACCTCGTTTTGGTGAATTAAACTATTGCAAGGTGATAATGACCATAGAAGAGTCAACATCATCTTCCGGAGCCATGATTATGCTCACTGCCACTAACTACACATTATGGAGACCTCAGATGGAAGATCTCCTAAGCTGTAAAGATTTATTTAATCCTATCGAATTAAAATGTGAAAATCCTAATTCCACCAAGGAGTCAGAATGGAAGAAATCAAACCAAAAAAATATAGGTCAAATTTGTCAATGGATTGATCATAGTGTCTTCTACCATGTTGCATAAGAGACAGACGCATATGCTCTCTAGAAGAAGTTGGAGGACATGTACTAGGCCAAGACCGCTCAAAATAAAGCCCTGTTGATGAGGCATTTAGTCAACATGAAGCTTAAAAATGGAACTTCAGTTGTCGAGCATACCAGTGAGTTCTAGAGCTTAGTCAACCAGTTGTCACCTGTAAAGATGCCATTTGGCGATGAAGTTCAGGCGCTACTACGGCTCAGTTCCCTTCTCGATAATTGGGAAACGCTGGTCGTATCACTCAGCAACTCAGCCCCAAATGAAAAACTTACCATGTCAATGGTCAAGGATGCTCTATTTAGTAAAGAGTCAAGGAGAAAGGACATGGGCACAGATCAGACCCATGCCCTTATCACAGAAAACCGGGGGAGGCAACAAAAGAGTAGCAAAGGCAAATGGAGAGGTAGAAGAAATAGTAGAGGCAAATCCACTGATGGCAGGAAACCAACATATAAGTGCCATCATTGTGGAATTGAAGGACATATGAAGAAGAACTTCTACAAATGGAAAGAGGAGCAAGCCCAGAGTAATCCGCAGCCGAAGAACAAGGGTGGAGAAACATTAGTTACTAGTCTTGGAGATGTAGATTATTATTCAACCCATGCTGAGACATGCCTTCACGTCTCAAGAGAAGATACGAAATGGGTGGTGATACTGCAGCATCCTACCACGTTACTCCATATAAGGAATACTTCACAACATATGAAGCTGGAGATTTTGGAGCTGTAAAGATGGGGAATTCCAGTTCCTCTAGGATTGTAGGAATTGGTGATGTCCAGATAAAAATAAGTTCGGGGAGTACAATCACTTTGAATGATGTCCGCCATGTGCCAGATATTCGACTGAATCTTCTTTTAGGTATAGCTCTTGACAAGCAGGGCTATGATAGTCATTTCAGTAAAGGCACATGAAAGTTGTCAAGAGGCGCTATGACAGTCGCTTGAGGACATATTTGTGGCACGTTATACAAGACTCATGTGAAGATATTTACAGACAGCCTCAATGTAGCGGAAAATGAGGCTCCTCAAAATTTATGGCACCAGAGACTCGGCAACATGAGTGAGAAAGGGTTGTCTACCCTGATGAAGAAGGAGTTTATCAATGTGGACAAGGATGCTGCACTAAATCCTTGCAATCATTGTCTGGTTGGTAAGCAGCATAGAGTCTCATTTAATTCCTCTTCAACGAGGAGATCAGAGTTACTCAGTCTGGCATACTCTGATGTTTGTGGTCCCTTGGAGATTGAATCACTCGGCGGCTATCGATACTTTCTAACATTCATCGATGATGCTTCTCAAAAGGTGTGGGTGTATTTCTCGCGGACGAAGGACCAGATATTTGATTACTTCGAACTATTCCATGTCATAGTAGAACATGAGATAGGAAAGAAGTTGAAGCGTCTTCGATCCGACAATGGAGGTGAATACTCTTCCAGGCAGTTCGATGCTTATTGCAGATCATATGGCATCCGACATGAGAAGACGATCCCATGCACCTCTCAACACAACTGTGTAGTTGAAAGAATGAATTGAACAATCATGGAACGTGTTCGGAGCATGCTCAGTATGGCTAAGCTGCCAAAGCCATTCTGGGGAGAAGCAGTCAGAGCCGCCTGTTACTTGATCAACCGATATCCATCAGTACCATTGGATTTTAAAGTTCCGGAGAAACTTTCTGGAAAGGATCCATCATACTCTCACCTGAGAGTATTTAGGTGTTTGTCGTACACACATGTATCCAGGGAGCTCAGGCAGAAGCTATATTCAAGGACCACTCTATGCATTTTCATTGGCTATGGATATGAAGAATTTGGATACAAGTTATGGGATCCTAAGGAGAAAAAGGTGATTAGAAGTAGGGACGTGGTTTTTATGAAAGTCAGATAATTGATGATATTGAAAAATCCACAGTGTCTTAGAAGACAAATGTTGCAAATCAGATACCAGAAGCAGCAACAGAACCATTCATGAGAATGGTGATGTTATGCCAGAAGATATGCCAGAAGTAGAAGACAATGAGGAAAGTGACGGTGCTGAGCAGGGGGAGCCACAACCCTATCTGGCAGTTGTTCCAGGACTATCACAAGGCAAGATGATGGTGGATCTCCTCAGATTGTTCCTGAAGTTCCTAGATCTGAACGAGGTTGGATTCCATCGAGAAGATATCCAAAATCTAAGTACCTTCTACTTACTGAAGATGGAGAACCGGAGAGTTTCCATGAAGTAGTATCTCACAAGGACAAAGAAAAGTGGTTTCTCGCAATGCAGGATGAAATGGAGTCTTTGGAGAAAAATCAGACTTATGAGATCGTAGAACTTTCACGAGGGAAGAAGGCACTAAAAAATAAATGGGTGTTCAAGCTGAAAAAGGATAGCAACGAAAAAGTGGTGAAATACAAAGCATGACTTGTAGTCTAAGGATTCCAACAGAAGAAGGGGATCGACTTTGGCGAGATATTTTAACCAGTAGTCAAGATGACTTCAATGAGAGTCATACTTGGAATGGTCGCAAGTATGAACTTGGAGCTTGAACAGATGGATGTAAAGACAACTTTTCTTCATGGAGACTTAGAGGAAGAAATCTATATAGAGCAGCCGGAAGGTTTTGAGGTTTCGGGAGATAACCTCGTATGCAAGCTGAAGAAAAGCTTGTACGGTCTGAAGCAGGCACCTAGGCAATGGTACAAGAAATTTGACTTATACATGGCGAGTCAAGAGTACAAGAAAACAGCAGATGACTATGTCTACATTTAGAAGTTTTCTGATGGAAATTTTGTTGCTCTTGTACTATATGTAGACGTTATTCTGATCATGGGAAAAGTTGCAACGAAGATCAACCAACTGAAGAAGGAACTCTCTAAGTTTTTTGACATGAAAGACTTAGGACCGGCTCAACAAATATTGGGAATGCAGATCACCCGAGAAGGAAGAACTGGAGGTTATGGCTATCTCAGAAAAAGTATATTGAACGAGTGCTTGCATGGTTCAACATGAACAATTCCAATTAGCATTCCATTAGCCAACCATTTCAAGTTGATCAAGAGATCGTGTCCATCATCCAAGGAAGAGATTAGGGAGATGTTGTCAGTACCATATTCTTCAGCAGTCCGAAATATGATGTATGCGATGGTGTGTACAAGCGCAGATATTGCTCACGTAGTAGGAAGGATGAGTAATTTTCTCTCTAACCCCGGGAAAGAGCATTGGGAGGCAGTAAAGTGGATTCTCAGGTACCTTAAGGGTACAACGAAATTATGTCTTTGCTACGGGGGAGTTGATCCAATCTTGGAGGGCTATATAGATGCAGATATGGCCGGAGATCTTGATAGTAGGAAATCTACTTCAGGATTCATTTACACTTTTGTAGGGGGAGCTGCTTCATGGCAGTCAAGACTACAAAAGTGTGTTGCTTTATCCACAACCGAAGTAGAATACATTGCTGCCGCGGAAGCTGAAATAGAGATGTTGTGGTTAAAGCATTATCTCCAAGAATTTGGAATCAAACAAAAAGAATATAAGGTACATTGTGACAGTCAGAGTGCTCTGTATTTGAGCAAGAACTCAATGTACCATTCTTGTACAAAACATATTGATATTCGGTATTATTGGATACGCGAAGTGATGAATCGACAATTGTTGAGACTGGTGAAGATCCATACGAAGGAGAAATCCAGCTGACATGTTGAAAAAAGTGGTGACTCGAGAGAAGTTAGAGCTATGCAAAGATATAGCTAGGATGCTTGTTCCGGATAAGGCTGGAGGGGGAGAATTAAAGAAGTCCAGCCACCATCTTGGACCATATCTTGGTCAAGATATTGCAGCCACCAAACAAGCCACCACTCCACCGTCCAGCCACCATTTTTGAAGATGGAGTATTTTTTTACACCTCTAAAATCTACTATAAATAGAGGTGCAAATTCTCATTTGTAATACACCAAAAAAAAAAAAACACCAAGACAAGAGTGTAGTAAAGTGTGAGTTTGAGAGTTGTTTTTGTAATCTATTCTTGTGAGTAATAGGATAAATATTTTTCTCTCAAATTCGTATTTACCAACGCCTTATTGTTCACTAGGATTCAGCACAATGAATTAAAGAATAGTAACAATAATGAATGACAAATGAATTGAATGATAATAATAATTATAAAGGCAAATTTAGAATTTTAAATTTGTATATTTTTAGAGATACTTTAGAAAAATAAAATCAACTGAACAAGTAAAAGTTCTCATAGAAGGATCCAATCCTATGTGACTGGCACACAGATACACTTCAAGAAGCTCTTCTTTACTACTAAATCAGTCAAATACACTTCAAGAAGCTCTTCTTTACTACTAAATCAGTCAACTGTACTTATTATTAGGTTCTCAATTTAAAATACTTATATTTAATATATTTTACAAAATAATATAGGGATTAAAGAAAAGTTATTAGATTATCGAGAAATTTGCATATGTAGACGATAAAATTCATATTGAGAAAGTAATAATCAAGAACGAAAATATTGGAACAACCGTAGTATTTAATTTCAATATGTGAACGTTACAATCTCTATGAATCCTCTGATTCACCTTTTCAGATTTAAATTCAAGGGCTCTTAAGCTTGACCTTGAATCTGAAATTTGTTCTTGAACTTGATCTTGAAATTTAAATTTGTTCTTGATCTTGATTTTGAAACTTGAATTTGTTCTTGATCTTGGTCTTGAAACTTGAACTTATTCTTGATCTTGATCTTGAAACTTGAATTTGTTCTTGAGCTTGATCTTGAATTTAAGCGCTTTTAAGCTTGTTCTTGAATTTGAATGCTTGAATGTTTGAATTCTTGAATTTGTAGAGAAATTTATCGCGTTTGATCTACGAGCTCTCTCTAGCTTTTTTTTAGAGTTCTTGATGTCTCTTTGAATTATGAAAACCCTTATTTTACAGTTGTAAAATAGAAGAATTATAATAGGAAAGACTTCCCTTTAGCCAATCAGATTTAAGTGACATGACATATTGGGCTTTAATGAACTGAGTTTGTCATTTTGACACATGACATGATCCTACTGGCTTCTTTGTTTGACTTGGTATGCCACATCATTTGATATGTGGTGTCAAGGTGGGCCTCTTGGATGAAATAATTTTGGGCTTATTGATTCAAACTCAACTATTATAGCCCAAATTAATTAACATGGGTTTTCATTAAATCCGTATTTATTGGACTTAAATAATTCACCAGTTATATAATTGGAAAAATAGTGCTTTTTTTGTATATAGGCCTTTATATAAATACATAACTTATTTTATCAAAATCTTCAATATTCCCTAACATTTAAAAAAAAATTACAAAAATTCTATTTTTTTACATTCTCTCTCCAAACGTATGATACCTACAATAAACTTTTCCGCTTAATTTTGTTTCTATCCAATTATTACGCCTATTTTTCAGTCTACACATCTAATCAATATAAATCACTGATGAATTAGTCATCCATTTTATAATTAACTCCAATTTCAAAATTAAGCCCTAAGGCACTTCTTGAAAAACGAAGAGACTACCTCTCTTCTTCTTTGTTTGAATAAGTTAATCTTTCAAAATAATTTCTTTGTATCAGTCAACCCATATTTATGAATTCTCCACCAACTTTAGTCTTGGTATTGAGAGAAAAATATTAACAACAGGTGAAGTTGCAACACCTATTAACAGTGACAGTGACAATATTCATCAACTCGAAGTAGACCGAATAGGTGAAGTTGCAAATTGTGTATGTGATTTCGTTGAAGAGGATTCTTCTGAAGAGATGAAAGTGATGAAGAATATAGGATCAAGTTCCAGATGTACAGATTAAAAATCCCGATTTCTGTCTCAATACTAGTTTTTTTTAATATAATTCTGTGGTAGATTAATACCTATACTGTCAAGTATTAATAGACATTAATGTCAAATATTTTGATAGACCATGTTTGATACTGCGTTTTCAATGTAATTATGTGGTAGATTGATACCTATACTGTCAAATATCAACAAACAATCTATAGAATAACATGTTTGATGCTAGGTTTTTAATGTTATTTTGTGGTAGACTGATACCTATACTGTCAAGCATCAACTGACATTAATGTGAAATAGTTTGATTTCATGATAGGTATCTAATTTATCAAGTATCATAACTACTTCATACATATCTAAATGTGAGTTTTGATACTAGCCTTACGTATTTGAAACAAGAATCAATAAGTATATACAACATAGAGCTTGTTTCAGTAAATATATACACCACAGAGCATGTTTGATACTTATTTGAAACAAGAATCAGTAAATATATACAACATAGAGCATGCATGTTAAATCATGATTTAATCATGTATCAAGTTTATGTTGTGTTATTTGCTATACGAATCAGTCATTTTGCTATATTTAGTTAATTAATTCACGCTCACAGGGGACGATCTACATTGTAAAGAACATCCCTAAACATAATTTAAAGTTTGGATCTTCATACAACTTGCAATTTGTAGATGAGTGAAGTCTTTTATGGAAATATGAATTGGACAGGCTTCTGAAGGTTATGTCATCGATAGCGATGATCCACCCAAGCCCAAGGATGTTTTCTGTCCACCAGACAAAGAAAAATTAGTTGTTCTTTCTTAGACTTCTTGCCTGATGCGATTTTTTAGTTTAAAAGTTTGAAAACTCCACCAACACAATCGAATAATTATTGCACACCACAATTATTAATCTTTACATTACAATTACCATGACCTTTTATGACATGAAATATGACTATTTTTGTTATGTTTTATCCGAAAGCTATTTTAAATGTTTTTGGCACTTTTTCAGATGTTTTTTTAATGTTGAATAGCTATGTTAATGTTTTTGATACTTTTCCAGTTAGTATTTGCAGTAACCATAAATATTTCACTCTTTGTTTTTCCTATATGTTATTCAGCATTCAGATTTCTTTACCTCATGATAAATGTATGCAACTGTTAAGCAAAATTTTATATACATGATGCTTGAATCAAGTTTCAATATAAACTCTTGATACTTGTTTCAAAAGTATTACTGATCGCTAAATTGGATATTTGTTTTGATGGATGAAACTTATCAAGATATCAAGTATCAAATAGTATATGATCACTTATTTGATACTTATTTCAATATTTGTTTAAATCAGTAACTTAATGAATTTAATTTAAGAAATTTCAAATCATTTTTTACAGTTTTTGGATTATTCAATAACGCTGAACTTATGACTTTAAAATGAAGAAACAAATTGTATATAATCAAGTAACAACATTATATATCCACATGTATGCATCTATTTACATTCAATCCCTTAGCACATATCCAAAAAATTTCATCTAAGTACTTATATTTGTTGCTCATCTTTACTTCCTCCCTTTTCTTGGTCTTCTAGACAACCTTTTATATTTTGGTGGAAGGATAACTTCATCTACAACATCTTTTGGCACAGACCAATCAACCTTATCAGACACTGGAACCATTGGAACCTCATACGTGTTGGCATATTCTTTTGATTTGTAATAATCATATGTTAGACCCCGTAAATATTTTAATTGAGGTAAATTGTCGCTTTGGAACATTTTGCAAATATTGTGTAATTGAACTAAAGTTAATTATGGTGCATAAGTATAGGAGTTGAGTGTTTTGGGAAGTGT
>JAABOM020062313.1:0-10343 GCA_011800125.2 Solanum clarkiae | reverse complement strand
GATTCCAACACCTCGGGTACATTGAGGGGAATAATTTCCTTAAGGACACACTGTGCATTCAGTGGGCTCGATTTTTTTGTTCTTATATAGATATATATAAATTTTTTTTCCATTATTATTTCTGTCTCTAACGTTTTGGGAAGACAGATAAACAACAGTGTTTTCATTAAGAAATCAGGATCAGAACTTGTAATACTTGCTGTTTATGTTAATGATAAAAATCTCATTGAAACTCCTGAAGAGGTCCAAAAGGCAACTGAATATTTAAAGAAAGAATTTAAGATGAAAGATCTCAAAAAGATAAAACTTTGTCTAGGTCTGTAAATTGAACACTTAGCCGACGAAATTTTTGTTCATCAATCTACCTATACTGAGAAAATCTTAAAATGATTCTATGCGGACAAAGAACATCCATGAAGTACTTCAATGGTTGTTAGATCGCTTGAAGTGAATAAAGATCCTTTTCGTCCTCCAGAAGAGGATGAAGAACTCTTTGGTCCTGAAGTACCGTATCTCAATGCTTTTGGAACACTTATTTATCTTGCTAACTCAACTAGAGCTGATATAACATTTTTTGTTAATTTGCTAGCAAGGTATAGTTCTTCCCAACGCGAAGGCATTTGAACAGTATCAAGCATATTTTGTGATACTTGAAAGGTACAGTTGATATGAGTTTGTTTTATACTAACAAAGAGTGTGCAGACCTTGTTGGTTATGCAGATACAAGTTATTTATCAGATCCACGTAAAGCTCGATCTCAAACAGGCAATCTGTTTACATATGGAGGAATTGTTATATCATAGAGATCTACAAAGCAGTCCATCATTGCTACTTCTTCAAATCACGCTGAAATAATAGCAATCTATGAAGCAAGTAGAGAATGTGTGTGGTTGAAATCGATGACACATTCCATCCAAGAGAAATGTGGACTGAAAAATGATGTCAAGGTACTCACGGTCATATTTGAAGATAATGCCGCGTGTATAGCTCAATTGAAAGGTAGCTTCATAAAGGAAACAGAATGAAACATTTCGCCAAAATTATTTTTCACAAATGATCTTCAGATGAAAGATGAAATTGATGTACAATAGATTTGTTCAAGTGATAATCTTGCAGATTTATTCAGTAAGGCATTACCAACGTCAACATTCGAAAAGTTAAGATATAAGATTGGAATCCGCCGTCTCCAAAGTATCAAATGAAGTTTTCATTAGGGGGAGAAAATGCATGCTATACTTTTTTTCCCTTAGTCAAGATTTTTTCCCACTGAGTTTTTTCTGAAAAGATTTTTAACGAGGCAGCAAATGCATAATAAAAATACCTAGAACTTTCCTTTTCATGTACAATTAAGGGAGAGTGTTGCAAAGTGTGTAAATAATTGCATAAAAAGGAAATGAATTATTATATTTGGTGGGAATCTATGGGTCCTACCCAAATTAGTTTGTCTTTCTTTCTTGGGTTATAAAAATCCACATTAAGTGCAATGAAATATACATAAACGGATTCAAAGAAGCTTACTCTTCTCTCTTCTCCCTTTAAATCTTTCTCTCCTTTTTAATTTCCAATCTTCTCATTTAATCATACAAATTATTCCTATTTATACTTAATTTTATAACAATAACAAAATTAAAAAAGAAGAGAAAAATAATAATTTAAGTAAGTATCTCTATAGATAAGAACAAAAACAGAAAAGAGGCGAGAAACAAAAAAAGGTCGCACAATGATTGCGGAGAAGAAAAGAAATTCGAAAAAAAAGGAAAAAGAAAGAGAAAAATTATAATTTTTATCTCAAAATATCAAGATAATTTTCTCGTCTTTTCTGTCAAATTTTTATGAGACTATGAGTAGAGTTTTAGGGTAGAAACATATACAGTTTATGCTTAATTCAGCAAATATAATCCTAGGATTCTTAGAATAAAATCTTGATTTGGGGGTCAAATAACGATCTATTTAAGTTGAAATTTGGCGTATAAGTTTATTTTAATATGGGTAAACATATTTTGAAAGAATTTTTTAGATTCGAATTCGATGGCTCGGGGTGAATTTTTGACCCGATTTTTGAGTTAAAAAAATAAATATAGCAATATGGATGTCATTAGATGCGTATTCTTGTAGAGATTATATAATTGATATATTTTAAATATTTTGAGGCATTGAAGAAAGGAGAAGCATAGGAGCATTAGCTAACTTGATTTCAGCTCTTCAGTTGAGGTGGGTTATGGTTTATTCTATGTGGTAGAGAGACTCTTAATAATAATTGATATTCATTGAGCGATGTTGTAAAATTATTCTATTCAATTAATTATTGGGATTTGGATGATTGATATATGTTGTGATTGGTCTGCAATCCCAAAATCATAAAATCCATAATCTTGAACTTATCTTATCAAAATTATGCCTTGAATAAAGAAGGCTTGTCACGCTCCAAGAGGGTACCCTAGGCATGACTGACACTCAAAAACTATTGCTAGCCACTAAGCGAACCACTTTGTCTCATCGTCATATCTTACTCAACAACAGAAGAACACTCAAGTAAAACATTAAAGGAAAGATAAGTATATCATAAAATAGTTTCAAGAAAATAGATCAAGTTTTAGAAAATGAAATACTCCACAATACTCTACTTAAAGTCTATGAAGCCTCTACTCTAAATGTCTTAATGGTACTATGACAAGCCATGACTACCCAACTCAAATGAAAATAAAGTAACTAATTAAGTAAAAGAAGGACTCCTTCGAATAGCAGGGAGGGTTCACTAGTCTCTAGAGCTCGAGAACTCTGAACCTCAACGGTGCACTTACTGAAGTCCTCTTTCTACTGTATCTACATTATAAAATGATACAACGCCGAGTGGCATCAGTACGTGGAATGTCTGATATGTAAAAGTGGCTTAAGTAACAGATAAGGCTCAGACTAAAACATCCGACTCGACTCAAGACTCAACTCGTCACCTCATAACTCAACTCAAGTAACATGATTCAAGTTTGAAGTTAGAATCATGCTTTTGAAAGTAGACTCAGTATTTAGTGTAACTCAGTTCGAAAAAACTCATGATATGCTGAACTCAAGTGTTTGCTTGGAAGTTTCTCTAATCGACATAACTCTCCAGTACTATAAGTTATTGGTGATATATAACGAAAAGACTTCGTCGCTATGTCCGCCCTAAGCTTTCCAAGGAATAGGGTGTCAACCTCTACCCCCTCTCTCTCGGATCCTAAGAGAGTGTCCCTATATGGGGACTTAGGCCACCAGAATTATCCTGTGCGACCATCCTACATTGTCTACGTAGTACTATTGTGGTTCTTAGTCACCCAAATCGATGCTCAATACTCTTTCCAAGACAAAAATATGCTCATCAACTCAGCTTATCTCAATCAACTCCACATCAGCTTCCTCAAGTAACTCCATAACTCAAAATGGGGACTCACCAATACAATTCAAGATTCAATTCACATTATGCAAGACACTTACGAATTATGGTCAAGTGACATCATCTCATCCATACTCAACACATAAGACATCATAAACATTCATGACATGAATATATGAAACAAGAAACATACTTCTCGGTTCAACTTAATTGGTTTAGAAAGTTAGATTCATAATTTCAATTTTAGTCAACTTAATTGGTTTAGAAAGTTAGATTCATAATTTCAATTTTAGTCAATAAGCAAGAAAACACAACACTTAAGGCTAGGGTATCAAGCATTTGAGTAACAATCATATATCATGATAATAATGATGCAACTTATAACTTAACTTAAATATATTCATGATAACTCAGACATATACAAGACTTTAGGACTCAAAACTCACGGGATTGAGAATATGCAATAAGACTCAGAATCTTAACTCAAGTAGACGAAGGGCCACGTGGATGAACCTAATTCAACGCTTTAAATAGTCTTACATACCTAGAACTAAGAAAAGCTTCGACCTTGACTCAAGAACCCTCGCTTCTTCTTTTTTTATTCTCAAGAACTCTAACCTAGTTTATGTGTTGGGGTTTAGAAAATATGTTTGAAAGGATCTTTTTTGATTAAAAATGACTTAATTACTCATAGTTTACGTTTATGAGGGGTTGAAAAAAATTCTAGAATGCCCCTCATAAAAAAAAGAAAAATTCCCACTAAAAAATGTCAGGAGTAGTACAATTTTTCTAAAAAATTTTCCAAACAAGTTTTTTCCCCTCTGTCGAAATTTTTTTTAAAAATACAAGTGTTGGTCTGCGCCCAGGGCGCATCGCCTTCCTGGCACGCATCAACATCATTTTGGTTTTCGGATCGAAAAATTATTTTCGATCCAGTTGCTCTAAAATCTGAACGAGGCTATTTTCCCACTCAATTTTTTTATCTCAAATTTACAAATGGAGAATGGGAAGACGTGTTATGCACACGTCCCCCCTCTAGGGTATTTTGGTAATTTTGTTGGGCATTACATCATTTCCCCTTGGGATCATTCGTCCTCGAATGATGAATAGAGGTGGGTAAAATGCACGAATAGACCTAAGACTCAGCTCATTACTCACTTGGCTATTTAAAATCTATTGACTCCTCGTCGACTTTAATAAATTCTACTCAAACTCAAGAATAGAAATATCAACTAAAGAATAGAAACATCAATTAAGTCAAAGATAAGGACATTACCTTCAACATCCTCATCAACAGTCATGAATAGGTGTAGGTGTTTGGCTCTCATGTCCTCCTCATCTTCCAAGTGGTTTCCTCAATAAATTGATTTCTCCATAGGACTTTGACTAACGCGATCTCCTTGGTTCTCAGCTTGCGAACTTGATGATTAAGGATTTGGACTGGAATCTCTTCATAAGACAAGCTATCCTTTACTTTAATGTTCTCAACAGGAATCACTAAGGCAGGATCTGCCAAGCACTTCTTTAACATCGAGACATGGAATACGAGATGGATTGCATCTAGCTCGGAGGGCAACTCTAACTCATAGGCAACCTTCCCAATTCTCCTTATGATCTAGTAAGGCCAATATAATGAGGACTTAATTTCTCTTTTCTCCCAAATCTCATGACACCCTTCATATGTGACACTTTCAAGTACACCTAGTCATTTAGCTCAAGTTCTAAGTCTCTCTTCCTCACGTCGGTATAAGACTTTTAGTGGCTTTGTGCAGTTTTTAACCTCTCTTTAATGACCTTAACCATCTCCATCAATTGGTGAACAAGATCAGGTCCTATTAACTCAGCTTTTCCAACCTCAAACCACCCAATTGGTGATCTACATCTTCTCCCATATAAGGCCTCATAGGGGGGCATCTGAATGCTTGCATGATTATTATTGTTATACGTAAATTCAATCAGTGGCAGATGGTCATCCCAATTCCCCTTGAAGTCAAGGACATAAGCTTTCAAAATATCTTCTAACATCTGAATGGTGTGTTTGTCCATCTGTCTGTGGATGAAAGGTTATACTCAAATTTACCTTTCTACCTAATCCCTTTTGAAAGGATCTCCAAAATTTGGAGGTGAATTGAGCTCCTATGTCTGAGATAATGGAAAAGGGAACTCCATGTAGCCTCACAATCTATTGGATGTAAACTTGGCATACTCCTTTGTAGTATTAGTCTTCTTGACTGCCAAGAAGTGAGTTGATTTAGTCATCTTCTCCACAATCACCCATATTGAATCATTCTGCTTTTGGGACCTTGGTAACCCTATAATAAAGTCCATGTTGATTATCTCCCACTTCCACTCAGGGATCTCAAAGTTCTGTGCCGATCTACATGGCTGTTGATGCTCAAATTTGACTTTCTGACAGTTCGGGCACTTAGAAACAAACTCAGCAATATCCCTCTTCATCCCACTCCACCAATAAATTTCCCTTAAGTCGTGGTACATCTTGGTAGAGCCGGGATGAATGGAATACCTAGAGATATGAGCTTCAGCCATGATTCTCTCTCTTACACCATCAACATCAGGAACACATAGCCTACTCTAGTATCTCAACACCTCATCTTCCCCTTTGGAGAAGATCATCACTTTCTATTTGTGGATGACCTTCTTTAATTGGAGTATGACAGGATCTCGATCTTGCTTCTCATTTACCTCTGCCACTAGGGATGATGCATACCCACTCAGGACATTGACTCCGCCCTCATCATTCTCCTCGAGTTGAACCTCCAATCGGGCCAATCTATGCACTTCCTTCACTAGCTCATTCTTTCCTTCCTCCACATGGGTAGTTCTACCCATTGACAACATGCTAAGAGTGTCAGCAACAATGTTAACTTTACATTGGTGGTAGAGAATGCTCATGTCATAATCCTTGAGCAGCTCCAACCATCTCCTCTATCGCAAGTTGAGCTCTCTCTGACTGAAAATATACTGCAAGCTCTTATGGTCAGTGAACACATCCACATGCACTCCATACAAGTAGTGGTTCCATAATTTAAGTGCAAACCCCACCACCACCAACTCAAGATCATGGATCATATAGTTCTCCTCACGAACCTTAAGTTGTCTGGAAGCATAGGCTATCACCTTCCCTCTTTGCATTAACACACAACCCAATCCAACTCTTAACGCATCACAATATATTACAAAGTCCTCCACCCCATAGGACAAGGTCAAAATAGGTTCAGTAGTCAATCTAGTCATCAAATCTTGGAAACTCTTCCCACGTTCATCAGACAATTAAAACTTGATTTTTTTTAGTCAATTTGGTCAATGGTGCGGATATTGAAGAAAATCCGTCAATAAACCTGTGGTATAGCTTGTCAACCCTAAGAAACTCCTTATATTGGTTAGAGAGCTCAGTCTGGGCCAGTTCTTAACCACTTCTATCTTCTAACCATCCACTCGAATACCACACCCAAAACAACATGACCTAAGAAGGCCACTGACTTGAGCCAGAACTGACATTTTGAGAACTTCGCATACAACTCATGATCCTTAAGAGTTTGGAGGACCACTCTGAGGTGATTAGCATGGTCCTCCTCATCTTTTTCGAGTACACCAAAATGTCATCGATGAACATAATAACAAATATATCCAGATATGGTCTGAACATTCTATTCATCTAGTCCATGAAGGTTGCAGGTGCATTCGTCAATCCAAAGGACATGACCAAGAACTCAAAGTGGTTGTATCTAGTCCTAAAGGCTGTCTTTGGTATATCATATTCCCTCACTTTCGACTGATGGTAGCTGGATCTGAGGTCTATCTTTGAGAAATAAGAGGCGCCCTGAAATTGGTAAAACAGATCATCTATCCTTCGGAGAGGATATTTGGTCTTAATCATGACCTTGTTCAGTTGTTTGTAATCTATGCACATTATGAGAGACCTATCCTTCTTTCACACCAATAGAATGGGAGCACCCCAAGGAGAAACACTCGGCCTAATAAAACCCTTCTCTAACAAGTCCCTCAACTGCTCCTTCAACTCTTTCAACTCAGCAGGTGCCATCCTATAATTGAGATAGGTTGGGCATTGGGAAGAACATCAATCCCGAAATCGTTCTCCCTATCATGAGGGACTCCAGGTAGATCCTCAGGAAACACTTCTAGAAACTCACTCACAATTGGGACTAACTCAAGAGTAGGAGGCTCAACATTATCGGATTTGACTCGCACGAGGTGGTAGATTTACCCTTTATAGATAGCTTTCTATCTCTAAGATAAATAATAAACTTGCCCTTAGGTGCAACAGAATCTCCCCTTCTTTCTATAACAGGCTTATGGGGAAATTGAAATTTGACGGTTTGGGTTCTACAGTCAACAATGGAATAACAGGTGTGGAGCCGGTCCATACCAAGAATTATGTCAAAGTAAATCATCTCTAACTCAACCAGATCAGCAAGAGTATCCTTATGGTAGATAGACACATAATCTCTATAAACTCTCTTGGCTATGATACACTCACCAACAAGAGTGGAAACAGGGAAGGGCTCAAGTAAACACTCAGGAGAAATCTCAAATTTTCTATCCACATGTGATGTCATGAAGGACACTGTTCCTGTAGATCAAGAAAATCGTAACAATCAAAAGTAAAGACTCTAAGCAGACCCGTCATGACATCTGGTGCAACCTCTTGGTCCTGTCTGATCCCCATTGCATAAAGACGGTTCGTTCCTCCAGTTATCCCTGGTGTGACACCCTTCTAGTTACCTTTGGTGGTGACATAGTAGTAGAAGACTGTGCCCTATTACCCCAAAGTGGACAATCTTTCAGGAAATTACCTGCCTGGCCACACTTGCAGCAAGCATTTAATCTACCCTTGCACTCCCCCAAATGTATCCTGCCACACTTTATGACAAGGTGGCTTCCCCTTAGAGCCAAGGGTCACACTGCCCTGCGAACCCTGCGCTTAAAGTTCAACTACCCTTGAGATATTTTATCATACGTGATATTTGGAGTTGGTGCACTGACTGATGATGGTGCATACCCTGAATGCTTCTTCTGAAAGTAAGATTTGTCTCCCTTATCCTGCTTGTGTTGATTAGGCTCATGCAAGGTTGACTTGGCTTTCTTATATAACTGCACTTCTTTGTCCTTTCTCTTATCCTCCTCAGTTTATTGGGCATAAACCATGATTCTGGAGATGTCCATACCCAAAATCAGTAACTTTGCCTTACACTCCCTCTTCACATGTTTACCCAATCCTGACACACACTTTCTCATCCTTTCCCTCATATCCTGGACCATCTCCGAGCATATCTAGACAACTTAATGAACTTGAGGTTGTACTCTTTGACGGTCATCCCCTCTTGCTTTAAGTTCACGAACTCTACAATCTTTTCCTTGCTCAACTCTTGGGGAAAGAAGTGGCCGAGGAAAGCACTCTCAAACTCATCCCACTCAGCAGGCTCAACACTCTCAACCCGACTATCTTCCCACTGGTTATAACATACGTTCGCCATATATTTAAGTTGATAGAAAGCAAGCGCAACTCCATCAACCTAAATCGCGTGCATATCTCTCAGCATCTTGCACATCTCGTCGATGAAATTCTATAGGTCCTTCTCAACTTTCGACCCTGTGTAGACCAACGGGTTCATCCTCAAGAAGTCTCTGAGCCTAGTGGTAGCTGTGGGCTCTAGGGAACTAGAGCTAGGGGCTGAGGGACCTCGGCTGCTGCTCTGGGAGGCCACTGGATGGGTGAGCATTGCAATGGTTCTTCTAAAGTCTGCCTCAAAAGTGAAAGCTGACTGAGTAGGAGGCATCTATGGATCCTCAGCAACTCGGGCAGGTTGACCCCGTCTCCTCGCTCCTGCTTAGGTAGGGGCCTCAGGTGGAGGATTCTCAGTGTTTGGAGCTCGTGCATCTCATTGGACTATTGTTGCTTAGGAGGCATGATCTGCAAACGCGCAACACACAAATTAGACATGAATTTTATAGCCTATTAGACACAAATTAGACACAAATTAGACATCTTTGACACACAAAACGCACGACTCAGGTTACCAAAGAAGGGTAACCATTCCTAATATCCTATAGCCTCCTGCTTATGAAATGTGGTGCACAACACACCCATAAACAAGACTCTACTAGACACGACTTCATTGACTTCCTAGGACACTTAAACTCTGTTCTCTGATATCAAGTTTGTCATGCTACGGGAGGGTACCCTAGGCGTGGCCAACACTCAAAGACTATTACTAGCCTCTGAGCGAACCACTTGTCCTCATCGTCACATCTTACTCAACAGTGGAAAAATACTCAAGTAAAACATTAGAAGAAAGATAAGGATATCATAAAATAGTCTCAAGAAAATATATCAAGTTTTAGAAAATGAAATACTCCACAATACTCTACTCAAAGTCCATGAAGCCTCCACTCTAAATATCTTGATAGTACTATAATAAGTCATGGCTACTCAACTCAAATGAAAATAAACTGATAAAGTAAAAGAAGGGTTCCTCCAAATAGCAGGGAGGGCTCACCAGTCTCTGAGTTCGGGAACTCTAAACCTCAACGGTTCTCCTGCTAAAGTCCTCTATCTACTATATCTGCGTCATGAAATAATACAGTGTCGAGTGGCATCAGTATGTGGAATGTACGGTCTGTAAAAATGGCTCAAGTAACAGATAAGGCTCAGACTAAAACATTTGATTTGACTCAAGACTCAACTCCTTACCTCATAACTCAATTCAAATAACATGATACAAGTTTAAAGTTTTAAAAATCATGCTTTTGAAAGTAGACTTAGTATCTAGTGAAATCCAGTTCGAAAAAACTCATTATATGCTCAACTCAAGTGTTCGCTTGGAAGTTTCTCTAACCAATATAACTCTCCGCCACTGTCACGACCCCACCCCGGGGCCATGACTCGTGCCGATAGGGCACTTGAGATAATCTTAAACCACAAAGATCCCAA
>JAABOM020062312.1:0-10346 GCA_011800125.2 Solanum clarkiae | reverse complement strand
TTCCTTTTCTTTTACTTTTTGTCATATCTAGTTTATTCTGCTTATGGATTTTTGAGACGAGGGTTCCCAGGAAACAGCCTCTCTACTTCTATGAGGTAGTGGTAAGATCTGCGTACATTCTCCCCAGACCCCACTTGTGGGATTCCACTGGGTATGTTGTTGTTGTTGTTGTAAAGATTCAAAGAATGCAAATGAAAGAAGAACTATAAAAATCAAGAAAGGCTTCCTCATTTCTTAGTCAACATTACTTGCATGAGTTGTAGGTTTGTAGCATCAGTTTAATCAATTGATTTTAATGTTCTTTTTCCTTTTTTTTTCTTTCTTTCTTCTTTTTTTTAAGCAGAAGCAATAATTGAAGTGGATGAAACGTATTTAAAGCTGACGTCTATAATTTAATTAGTCATTGGAATCTATTTCACTACGTCAGTATCTCCTTTTTTGGTTAGGTTTTTAAGAAATTAATACAAATTTAATTTGTTGAAATGCACAATCCTTATATATTATTGTGCTGAAAAGTTTAAATACATATTATTATCCTTAGCATGTAATATTTTAAATTTCAGTATGCCAATATATATATTGTACTTTTAGTAATTGCACGTAAAGAAAGAATTGATTTGTCATTTATCTTTTGGTGGTTAGAAGCTATTTGTTATTTCTTGAATGTTAAATTTTGTATCCAAGAGTTAAAAGAAAACTTATTATGGATAAGAATCGAGTCGATGGAATTGACTTGTCATTCATATAAATTTTAAATTGCATTTTAACAAAAAATTATTTATTTTAGTATTCAGCAAAAAAATTAAATTAATTAGCTTGGAATACACGTGCGAAGCACATGCTCGAATACTAGTAAATTTAAAAAGTGCCGGTAAAATATCAATATGTTACATTTTAACCTTTCAAATAAGATAAGGAGATTTTGTTTAATTTTCAGTACCTATATAAATTTTATTTCTTTAAAACTAACGTAGTGCCTGTTCATATTATATTTAAAGCAATTACTACATCAAGATGAGAATGAACAAAAGGAAAAATAAGTCTTCTTCCTGATCCAAGGAGCCATAAAGATAGTGCTAAAATGTTGATAGTTTTGAGAATATGTGAAGATTGTTGTTTTTTGATATTGTTAAGATGTTAATAGTTGTGTTGACAATCAAGCTAATGCAATTTAAGATAGTTGTGTTTTGTGAAGTCATGTACTTATGTTGATGTAAAAATAACTTTATGGTACATGAACTTAACTTAATGATCTTGTTTTATATGAAGGATCGGAATGTTTCATTTCATTAATTTGTGGCACATGAGTCAATTCAATAATTTCGTACTCTCACATTCATACGCTTTGAATTGATATAACTTAACCACAAACAACACAAGAAATATTATTCCACAAAATCAAATTCCTCAACACAAAAGACTTCAACTTCAAAGATACGACGACTTCGTATGACAATTGATCATGAGAAGTCTTTAAATTTTCAACTTCCAGTAACCAATTGATCCATATAGCAACACACATTAAGAGGAACATAATGAAAATCCTATTAAAGCTAAAGTACTTCTTGGTCCCTTTCTTCTTCACTTCTATCGGCTTCTCTAATGCATTTTACATTGGCTCAAACTCCGCTTCCTTGTCCCAAAATTTTTTAATCATCAAAACATGTAGTGAAACAAAATAACAGGGTGGCATTAGGCATTAGAACTCACCCAAAAAAAATTTTGAAAGCAATTCAAGAGTGTTTATCCATAATCAAGTTTTCTTTTCCAAAATATTCCTTCTCTTTTCTAGCTTCTCCTTATTTAGTTGAATTAATATTGATATTAATTAGTTAACGATCTTGACGCTAGCAAAACGTCTCTCCGATCATACTTTTTTTTTGCTATATTTTTCTACACAACCAACGTTTTCAATAGTCATTTCTCGTCCTCTTTCAACCAATATAAACATGTAGATTTCCAGCTATTTCTACAATTTATTGATGACTCCTATAAGAAGAATTCCAAACATTAAGGTTGTTATCAAACCAATCTAGTCTTTTATATATTGACATCAAAGTAAACAATTTTACAATAAATTATATCATTAAATAGGTATTTGACGTCCTTTGATTATTTTTTTATTTGTTGTTTTTTCCAGAAAAATGGGTCATGCGGCTAGTATATTATTTTAGTTAGGATAAATTATAAGGAAAAACTCAAATGGATATGGATTTTTTATTACACCCAATAAGATGATAACAAGCAATAAATAATATTTTAAAAATAAAATAAAGATGAGATTGTTAGTTTTGAATTGGCAGAAATCATTAGTTTCGTCACGAAACTATTGACAGCTTTAAAAATACCTCTCTATAGAGATGAGGTTAATTTTGTTCCTAAACTAGGCAAAAATTATTACTTTGGTTTTCAAATATTAACTAACTGATATTTGGAACACATCTCTCATATCATAAACATAACTAAAAATCTATAGCTTATTCCAAAAGATTAATAGACATAACACAAAACAAAGAGAAATGCAAAGTAATTTCTTTAACAAATCACAAGCCACAACTAAATCAACTTCAAAAAACTTTGTATTTATTTATTATTAGGAGGGATCAGGAGGCTTAGACGATGCACTCCAGCAAATACTTAAATGCACATTCGCAAATGCATCCCTGCAATTTATTATGCATGGAATAAGTACAAACTAAAAAAATCACCTTATTAGAGACATTAAACGTAGCAAATTAACCTGTTGACACACTGGGATTTTCAAATCTCAGCTTTGCAAGCCGTTTCGGGAGCTTAATTGCAAAAGTAATAGATTTTTCAATTTAGGCAT
Source organism: Solanum clarkiae (assembly GCA_011800125.2). Lineage (NCBI taxonomy): Eukaryota > Viridiplantae > Streptophyta > Magnoliopsida > Solanales > Solanaceae > Solanum > Solanum clarkiae. The sequence goes on along the minus strand of JAABOM020062312.1, from coordinate 7,516 downwards.
ACTAACATTATCCCTGCACGTTACTTCAAATGACGATCTTGGATGCTGAATATGCAAAACTTCAAGTTGTGGAAACCTACCACCATTTGCCTCGCAAGAGAGATCCATCTTTTCTTCATTCTGTTCGCAAGAATTCTTAATTTGGGCAATTTCTTAAGCATTGTCAGTAGATGACGGTCTACTATAAAACCGAAAAGAGTAAGCTTGACAAGATTTGGAGGGAATGCTTTAAAGTTCAAGGGCGCCTTTGCTTCAAAAACATACACAACTTCACAATATTTGGGTCACTGTAGAAGTCGAGCCTCAGAACTTCTAGCCCTTATGGCACAGGGCTCAATGCTGATAAAATCTTAATGGTAGAATCGGATATATCCAATATACCTAGTTCTTTTAAATTGCTCAATCTGTGCAACAATCTCAGTTCAAAAAATTTATCATCCATCAACAAAGTTTGTAGATTATTAGGAAGCAATGAGTACGTGTTTGGGCTTATAGAAAAGCAATCGTTAGATGATTCTTGTGAACCTATATAAAGAAGATGTCTCAATTGTTTCGACTCCGAAATACCAGAAGGAAGTCCAATGTTGCTATTTCTAATATCTACAGTCTCTAGGCATTTTAGCTTGACAATACTATTTAGCAGTTCTCCACCAAACTCCCCCTCCAATCTCACATAGCATAAGCAACTCATGTTACCAATTTTGTTTAGGATACTGACATCTCCAAGATAAATTCTAGGCAAGACTACAACCAACACTTGCAATAATTTGAAGTCAAGATGAGCCATCTGAGAAATTATCCAACGGTCTTCTGTGAAACAGAAAAGTGCACAAGCCTCTTAGTCTTAGGATTTAAACAGAATAATTCATTCATGGCATTATTATCAGAGTAGAATGTAATCCTTCGCACCCTAGAAATATTATTGGGATCACCGAATGCACTGTGGTTGGTGTGAAAGAAGATACTTTCCTTAGCTAAGTCCACACACAAACTATGTAACAAGTCATGTATGCGATAACTTGAAATTCTTCCATCATATGTCCTTCTGGCAACTTGAGTCAAGTTTCTAGATACCAAATCATTTAGGAAATCCTCTGCCAAATCTTCAGCCTATCGCATGTTGCCACTATTTACTACTATCAACTTCTCAGCAACCCACATATTTGTCAAATCAAAAGCACGAATTTAGTGGTCCTCCGGGTAAAGGCCAAAGTACAAGAAACATGGCCTTAATGCATTGGGCAAATCATTTTAGCTCAGAGCCAATACCTTAGCACATCCATCTTGAATTTTATGACTCATACACTCAAGTACTCTGTTCCATGCATGATCTGTTCTTTCTCTTGCCCTTAACATGCCTGCAGTCAACACAATGGCTAGCGGTATACCTCCACATCTCCCAACTATATTTCTACCAATATTTACCACGTCAGGTGAAGCATTGGCCCAATTATCAATATCAAAATTAAAGAGTTTCTTAGTAAAAAGTTCGAAGCTTTTCTCCAAATCTAGGGGTTGCAATGCGTGGAGTGAGGAATCCCCTCCTATGTATCTGCCTACACTACTATTTCGAGATGTGATAATTATTCTATTGTCAGTTTTTGAATCACATTCATGAAGGACAAGTCTAAGATGATCCCAAATTTCAACATCCCAAATGTCATCTAAGAGGATAACATACCTTTTCTTTTCAAGAGTGATCGTAGGTTTTCCTCCAAGTTATCTTTCCTTTCCTGTTCCATCACTCCAACTTGTTTTGGCTAAGTTATGTAAGATTTCTCTGGCTCTTGGTTGTTGTGAAACGTAGACTAGTCCCGAACACTCAAATCGATCACGAACATGCCTATAAAATTTCTTGGCAAGAGTTGTTTTTCCCAAACCGGGCATGCCAACTATTGAAACAACTCCATAAGGCAAATCATGATCAAGTAATTTGGCTTGGAGCATATTGAAGTCATCATCCAAACTGATGACCTCTGTTTCGTCAACATGAAGCAATAATCTTCTCTACTCCAATGGAATTCAAGCATCATTACTGTTACTTGTATCCACGACGTTGTAAGTTGTCCTCACACGGTCAATTTCAACAACCCTTCTTTTTATCTTCTCAATTTCCATAGCAAACTCATCCATAAAAGAAACCGTTTTAAGGAAAGAAATTACGCCTTTAAACTTGTTGGATTGTTGAATTTTTAGAAGGAAGTCATCTAAGAGATCCTCCACATCACTTGCCAGTTCTTGAATATCTTTTAATAAGTTTTTCACCCTTGAATCGCCTCGAATTGCCTTGTCCTTTGCATCGTCTATGTATGATTGTATGCGTCTCATTTCTCTACGGAGCCATATGATGTCCTTTTTCAACTGATATAAATGTGTTCCTTGTCGAACGAGTAGATTTCCAACTATTTCTGTAGATTTATTGATGACTGTTGTAAGCAGAATTTCAGCCATCTCTTTTTTCCTTAAATTTCTTTTTCAGCAGCTAGGAAAATTTCTAAATCAGAGTATGAGATATTAGGAAAATCAAGAGAAAAAGATGTTAGTAATGTCATTCCACCTATGAATTTAAGATAATTTGAATCATTTCAAAATATATATTTAATAAATTTTAAATGATTACACATGTCTTATAGATTATTATACTAATTCTTGTTTGCATACTGACGAGTTATTATATTTCTGGTTAACTGGGGCGGCTACAACTATTGTTTAATGTTGAGCGTGCTTATGAATGTTGAATACACTACCTACTGTAAGTGCGGGGTTGGGATCCCGATGTGGTCTGGATGGAAGTCTTCAAGTACGTCCTATTTCTTACTTTCACGGACAAAAGTTCTATTAGTGGGGGACGTTGTAATGACTCTCCATGTCATTTATGTGGTTTCGCGAATAATTTATTAGTTTGAGAATTTGCATAATGACCTTGGGCTGGTTGTGACTTGTTGACACAAATTGTTCGATTGTGGGGTGACACTTTTGACATTTATGCAGCGTTTTGAGTTAAATGAGAGATTCCAACCATAAAATGAATTTTCTGGTAAAGTCCTAGTAAATGGTCTTGGAGTGGAATTCTAATGATCCCATCAGCTCCGGAATAGCCAAATTAGGCTAGGAGCATGTTTGGTGCAATTATATCGAGTTTTGTAAATTTAGCTACCGGAACAGGTTAATAGATGACTTTAGTCAATGTCTTTAGTAAACGTGCTCTAAATGAAATTTCTGACCACACCATTGAATCCGGAACATCGAGTTTGGTCTAGGAGGACCTTTCGTTTGATTCCTAGGGCTTTCAGATGTATTTTGGCCCCTTTGGTAAACTTCGATATTAAGAAATGGGACCCACATTGGAATAAAATGAACTCCAATGGGAATTTTGACTATACCGTTGACTCCAGAATGCCATTTCGAATTAGATTTTATATATGGATTGTGTTTTTGTGACTTCGAATGAGGCTGGAACATTGAAATTAAGTTTGAGCGATTGTGGAAGGCCAAAGGCGGTGGATGACATGGGCTAATGAGGGGATGCCACATGGAGGTGGTTAGAATAAAAAAAATTATATAAAACGTGAAAATCTGTAGAAATTTTAGAGAAGCAAATGTAAACAATCCAATTCATACGCCCATCTTTTGGACTCGATTTCTCTCTCGTTTTTGAGCCGATTTCGGTTCAAAAGCCTAACTTGCATATTTTTTCGAGGAAAACACCATGGAAGTGTTGGAAATTGATTTAGTGCACCATTTGAGGTAAAAATCCTTGTTTTTCGGTTGTATTTCGAATATGTTTTTGAAAACTTTGACATGTGATTTCTTATCTGTTTTGGGTCCAATTTTCATAAAAATTGGATCTATTTTGTATATTTTTACGAGGCATATGTCGTGGTAATGTTGGAATTAATTGATAAGGTCAAGTTTGGTGTGCAAATTCAGTTTTAGTTGTTGTCATATTGTGCTTTTTTTTCTGAAAACTTTGCATTATGATATCTTGGTCGTTTCTTATCGGAATTAAGTAAAATTTAAATCTAAACTGTACTACTTTTCAAGAACTATGCTATGGTATACTCAGATTCTGAAAATTTAAGTGTATTATTGTGTAATCTGGAGAGAAAGATGTTGTATAGCATGTATAAGTCAATAAGAAATGTCACTCCATATTTGGGTTGTTTCTGATTATTCTGAGCCTCGTGTTGTACGCAATTTTTGGCTATATACTCGAGTTGATGTGAGGATCATTTTATAGGGGTTAGTTTAGTATTTCGGGCGTGGGTCTCACTTTCTCCATTTTAATCGTAATTGACCTATTCTCCCTCGTTTCTCGAGAGATTACAGCCAAAATAGTCGTGTTTATGTTGTAATTCATATTTGATAGCTGAGCAACAATTGGAGGCAGCCAGATAGGGTAGAGCTTATATGGACTGATCCGGAGTGCGTGAATTTTACTTCCGGATAGGCTAGGCTTGTCTTTCCTATAGATTGAGCTGAAACTTTTATTGTATATGTGTATATGTTTGGGGAAGCATTAAACTAGAGGCTATACATGATAATTGAGACTGTTGTTAGTTTTAGATGTAGTAGTAGTATTATCTGTTGCAAATAACTGGTTTCTGTATCATTTGAGGTTGTGTATGAATTTGTTAAAACAACAACAACATTACCCCAATGCCTCAAAGGCTCCCGCCCATTGCGGGGTAAGGGGGGGTCGGATGTACGCAGCCTAACCCCTATGTTTAAAAACATAGCGCGACTGATTTCGGTATGAATTTGTTAAAAGTCGAAGGTAAATATATACCACATGATTGACATGTATGCCTACTTAGTCCCCGGTTGCTTGTTGTACTCTTGAGGATATGTTGAGGCACTGTGTTGTGGTTCTGTCGATATACTGTGCTCCTGGCTACCTAGGTGCTGCATTATGGTTCTACTGGTAACGTGTGTGTTGCATCCTGGGAGTCAACTAGATTGTCTGTTGTTGAGTTGGATATTTGTTGTTTGATCAGCTGGGTTTCCTATTGTTACTCTGGAGAATTGTTATACTTATCAATGGTATGTCTGGTATGATATTAGTACTTATGATGCTTCTGGTTATCTACTTTCGGTTGGCCCTTAGCCTACGCCTTAAGCCATTGATGCCTTAGAGTTGCATTGCTCAGAGCCTATACTGTTACATATACACACGGTGTGACTCGAGAGGCCCAATTTACTATTCCTGAGTTCAAGGCGCAATTGATTATTTTTGGGTTTGAGGTCCAATTGATATTCCTAATTTCGAGACCCAGTTGATTATGTTAGGGGGATTCTTTCTCCCGCGGGGGATATGTCCCGCCATTATATATATTGTCATACTATCTGACCCTGGCCGACTTCCCTGACTGGAGGCCATGTCGGAAGGGGGTTCGAGGCCCCATTGATATTATAGGGGTTCGAGGCCCCGAGTGATGGTTAGGGGTTCGAGGCCCCGAGTGAAAATTAGGGGGTTCGAGGCCACGAGTGACAGTTAGGGGGTTCAAGGCCCCATTGATATTATAGGGGTTCGAGGCCTCGAGTGATGGTTAGGGGTTCGAGGCCCCAGGTGACTGTTAGGAGGGGTTCAAGGCCTCGAGTGATGGTTAGGGGTTCGAGGCCCCGAGTGACAGTTAGGGGGTTCGAGGCCCTATATGGTACTATATCTTGTACTGGTTGTAATCTCATACCATTTGTTGTTGAAACTTATACCCCTCCACCTATTCATACCCTGATTGTGTGTGGGTGTACCTCCTGATCTTATGGGGGCTCGGGAGGGGGGGGTTCAGGCTTAGACACTAGGGCCTTACACCCACGTACAACCGATACTGATGATTTGGAGATCTAGGCTTTGTGATGGTTCTATGGTTCTGTGATAGTTCTGAGGGATTCTATGATGATCTGTTGGTTCTATTTTGTACGCGGGTGTGCCTTCTAGGCTTATGGGGGGCCCAGTTGGCATACAAACGTAGATACTAGGGCCTTGCACGGCGTACAAAATTATGCTTCAGTTGGGGGCAGTTGTAGTATTAGCCTACGCAGTCTTCGTCAGTCGGTATCGATGTTCACTATTTAGGATGGTTTAGTCCATCATTGTTTTTCATTTCGGTTGGTTCTGTTGTGGTTGAGGGTTTCCGACATGCCTATGCCTTGATCTGGGTTTTTTTGCTACACTGCAGTAGTTTCTATGTATTTGGGCTTTATTTATGATCACTATTTCACTTGGTCGACCGACAATGCCTACATTTTTTTCATCTTCCCATGGTGCAGGTCCAAGTACTTACCGCGGTTACCGAGTTAGGAGTACCTAATGATTCAGGAGACATAGGTGAACATTAGTAGATTTGGACATTCTGCAATCTCTTTCTACCTAGCGGGCCGTCTTTTTATATTCAAACACTAGACTTATATATGTAGTTTGGATTTGTACACAAAGATGGTTGTTCTGGTTATGTATGAAGATATGTAAATTTTAATTTGGGACAATAGTAGCTCTGTAAAAGTGACTTTCAGGTCCTGGATAAGTTATGTTCGTTGTACTCATTTGTTGCTGGTATCTTTATTGCTATTGATTCAGGACAGGGGACGTGGACATTGGGTTGACTTGTCTGTAGGCGGGATCTAACAGGCGTCATCATGACCTGAGAGGTCGGGTCGTGGCACAACACCCCCCAATAGGAATACACTTACGGACTAGTATATGGTCATATACAAAAAAATTATTCTTTGTTCTTAAAATCATCGGACATATAAAATACGTCTACTAAATTTAGTTATCTTGAATTTTATAGGATAATATTCTATAATGATTAATGAAGTAGTAATTTTGTGCCACTTGTTTATCATTTTAATCATCAACATGGCATAAAAATATGTAATTTATTTTGTTATGCAGCGAATAATTGTAGGAATTTGCAGCTTACTCGTACCATCTTCTTTGACCCTGAATCAGATGCCTAAACCTGCAACAAGTAAAACCTTACAATTCTTATGAGGCTCAACAATTGTAATTGATATGCATTAATTTGTTATTAGTAGTATTTAACCCTCATGTTTGACTTATTTATGGAAATAATATTACTGCACATAGAGACTGATAATGGGCAGAGCAGATGCAGGGTGGGTTTTAGACTATGCGTGCAGATGTGGAGCAGATTGAAATAATATTTTGTGACGTAGGGCATGTCAGGTTTAAACAAGAAAATAATTGAAGTTAATATTTTTCTCGTGAACATATCTAAAAATATATGTAGTTTTACCTAAAACTAGTTTCTCCACACGTGCAGATAATACATTTTCTAAATACTTTTAAAACTAAGTAAAATTTGAGTAAATAATTATATATGGAAAAAAGTATAATATTTTTTTTTTGTTTTGTAAATTACAACAACAACAACATACCCCAGTGCCTCAAAAGGCTCCCGCTCATTGCAGGGTGAGGGGGGTCGGATGTACGCAACCTAACCCCTATGTTTAAAAACATAAAGCGACTGTTTCCAGATGACCCATGAGGAGC